>OMMV01182877.1:0-10526 GCA_900302635.1 Chatrabus melanurus | reverse complement strand
CACACGTTTCTTTTCTCTTTCCGCTCTCTGCTGCCTGTCCCATCGGACAACGATTTAAAACATCTGAGCTGTCCGATTACGTTTTCTACTTGTTCCGGACAATCGAACAAGCGTTAATATCGATCCCTGCGATATATATCGCCCACCTCTACTACAGGCTAAAAATCCCTTCGAGACCGCTATGTCAGTCCGAGACCCATCGAGACAGAGAGACCCGAGACCAAGACAAGACCGAGACCAAAGACTGTCGAGACTGTGACAAGACCGAGACCACGTAAAAGTGGTCTCGAGACCAAGACCGGTCTCGAGAACTACAAGTCTAATAGGTAGTGCAAAAAAATCCCCCAAAACAACTTAACTTATTTATGTGTTCCTTGCAAAGACAACAAAGCTCGAATATGTTACCGCGTGCATCCATATTGTTTTCAGAGTTCATCAAGTGAACGTAGTTTTTGGCAGTTTCCAACTTGGGTTTTTCCGCGATGTCTTGAACGCAACATGAGTATGAAGCTTTTAGCGGCCCTGGAATTCACAGCTTCGATGCCAAATGACACTTCAACGAGACGCATTGCAATCTCGTCATATCTAATATCGCTCCGTGACTTTTTTGTTTGGCCAGCCTCCATTTTTATTACCAACGGTAACGTTGCGTCATGGCTGGCTGTCTCTGACTCCACTGTATGTGGGTGCTACAAATCAATGGTTCTTCATTTGCTTTGAACCAAAAGGACAGCGGTTGGAGTTTTTTTTTGTTTTTTTTTTTGTGCTTGGTATTTAACAGCAGTTAAACGAGTGTGGGGAGGGGCTGTGTGTCTGACTGTCTGCAGCGGTGCTGTGTGAAGTTGTGCGTTAACTGAAGGAGGCAAAGATGACACGGTTGGCATCGACACTGCTGCAAATGAGTATCTAATCCAACAGTAATTTTTAGTATGAGTATTTTATTTTATTTTTTTTTAATAAACAACCCTTCCTTTGGTACTGTCAATTTTTATTGATTAGTTGTTGTGTTTGTGTCCTAATTCATGTATTTTGGTAGTACTATGTATGCATTGTCTGGGTGCAGCTCATGAGTTTGTCATATCTAACACACTTTGAATGTACATTTCCACAGTGTCTCGGCTAGCACTACCTATTAGCCCTGTAACCAAATGGTAAGGGCAATGCCATGTGGCTAAAGGAATTTGGCTGCTTTTAGCCATGGTGGCTAATAACCATTTTCATGGTCATACATGGTTCATAGGAATCACACACCAGGTGCAATAATTGGTTTAACTATCGAGCCAGACATCTTTGCTGAAACTGTAGGTATGTGAATTTGGCTACTAATGCCATCTGTATCATTTATAGATAAATTGTGTGGCTCAAGGAAACTAATTGTGGCTAAAGAGAAAATACATCATTTAGCCACATTAGCTAAGCATTAAAATATCATAGCGCTAGCCCAGAGTATCAATTCTGTACACATCTGTATACTAACATTCTTTTGTCAGGTCAGACTTCCCACTCTGCTGCTGTATGATTAATAATGTTCTTAAATTAACAATAAAATTACTTACTTTCTTGCAGACATGCAGCATCTGTCGGCAAATAAAAGAGACATTCTTCCTGAGCAGGAGTGGAATCACAGTGTGCACCAGGACGACTCAATGCAACCATGCATTAAAGAGGAACAAGAGAAACTCTGGACAAGTCAGGAGGGACAGCAGCTTCACGAGGTGGAGGAGGCTGATATCACCAAATTCCTTTTCACTGGTGTCCCTGTGAAGAATGAAAATGATGATGAAAAACCACAGTCATCACAGTTTCATCAAAGCCAAACCAATGAGAGCACAGAGTCGAAGCATGGAACCAGCAGCTCAACTGAACACAGCACACTGAAAACAGAAGCTGATGGAGAGGACTGTGGAGGATCACAAGGAGCCAGCAACTCTGGTCCATATGGTCCTTTACAACCAGATACTGATGGCAGGAGTTCAGACTGTTCTGAAACTGATACTGACGACAGTTATGAATGGAGGCAGAACATGGAAACCCCTTCAGGATTAATCTGTCTAAAAAATTGTGCAATGTCTGCAAGTGATGGATGTAATATCGCCAAGAAGCAGTGTAACGACTCTAAATGTGGGAAAACATTTGGTCATATGAGCTATTTGAAACGACACAAGAGAATCAGAGGAAGAGAGAAACTGTTTAACTGCCCTGAGTGTGGTAAAATATTTGGACAAAAGGGTCATCTGAACACCCACGTGAGAATTCATACAGGAGAGAAACCATTTGACTGCTCCGAGTGTGGTAAAAGATTTAGAGAAATGGGCAATCTGAATAAACACATGAGAATTCATACAGGTGAAAAACCATTTGGCTGCTCAGAGTGTGATAAAAAATTTAGACAAAAGGGTAGTCTAAGCAACCACATGAGAATTCATGCAGTTGAGAAACAATTTGGCTGTTCTGAGTGTGATAAGACATTTAGACAAATTGGCAATCTGAATAAACACATGAGAATTCACACAGGAGAGAAGCCATTTGGCTGCTCTGAGTGTGATAAAAGATTTAGAAAGATAAGCAAACTGAATAAACACAGGAGAATTCATGCAGGAGACAAACCATTTGGCTGTTGTGAATGTGGTAAAAGATTTAGACAAAAGGGCAGTCTGAACAGACACATGAGAATTCATACAGGAGAGAAACCATTTGGCTGTTCTGAGTGTGGTAAAAGATTTAGGCAAAGGGGAACTCTGAACAGACATATGAGATTTCATAAAGGAAAGAAAACATTTGGCTTTTCTGAGTGTGGTGAAAGATTTAGACCCAGACCTAACAAGCACTGAAGAATTCATACAAGAGAAGCATTTAGTTCATAGACCTTTTATGACCATGTATGGCCTTTTTAAAGGTGTTACTTCCACTCATGGCAATAAGCAGTCTGGCCTATTGTATACACCTGTAAATCATTAGTTTTTTTTTCTTAAATTATTTTTTTCTTCATTCATCAACATTAAAATAAGCCACATATTTTATTACTGTTGCTAGGATTTATATTTTCAATACCAACTCCACACCAGACCTCAAACTATCATAATAAAAACTTAGTTTCTGTGGGTAGAACATTATGCTGCTTCTGTGGCCTTTAAACTGTATTCAGGGGTGTATCCAGAGGTGGATACTTGGTATTTACACTGAGACAGATTATATTCATGTTAAATTACTGATTACTTTAGAATGACATTTAATATTGAGTGTTAGCATCTTAGCCTTATGCAACAAATTCTTTTTTTAATGTCATGTATATTGAAAAGCAACATTAAGTACTCAATTTAAATAGTTTGATATTATAACAATTATGAAAGGACTAAAAGCCCCTAAAAGGGTTGTATTATACACCTTTACAGGAAGCTATTTGTCACCAGGTGTCATTAAAAACTGACAGTTTGTGACCAAAAGTATCCCTTAGTCACTGTGGAGATGCATTCTTTAAAACAAAAAACTTAGAAAGAATGATCAGTTTGTTGTGTCTGCCTATTTGTGTAAATATATAAAAGAGCTTCTTTGTACCAAATTTTGTTTGCTATGGGAGAGGGAGTATGTTGCTGGTCTCACTCTCTGCTAAACAGACTGTCTCAAAGATGATCAGGAGTTTAGATACAGACTTCTGTTACGTATGCTTCAGAAGTTACAAAACAAACTGTTTAAGTCCCACATTTTACAGCAGAATTTCTTGTGCTGTCAGAATTGTGGGACTCTAAAGATGACAAAAACAAAACCATATAAATGGTAAATGGACTGCATTTCTGTAGCATTTTCCATCTGTCAGATGGTCAAAGCACATTACAGTGATGCTTCACATTCTCACACACACACACACACACAGAGATGTCAGGGTGTTACCTGTTGATGGCGGCAACATGGATTTGTAGTATGACAGCACAGCAGAGATGTCACTGTGCAGTCCTCTATGACGGTGTTTCCCAATCCTGGTCCTCGGGACCCAAAGTCCTGCATGTTTTCCATTTGTTCACTTTGAAGTATGAAAGTTTTCTGGAAATAAGCAATTTACTCCAGGAATGTTTAGATGGTGATGGCATGTTTGTGAAGCGTCATGTCTGCAGAGTATTTCAGTTAAGTTGTAATATTATTTTTATAAACGCTGTGAAATGTCATCGGCATTTCCTCGTCAGTATGTAATGCTAATGTTAGCTCATGAAAAGGACAAATTCACTTTTTACAACCTTAGTCGTATAAAAACAAAAACAAAATTCATCAAGTGTGTGAGTGCTCTACTCATCTTTGACAATTGCATCATACGAGAGCTATTCAATTTTCAAAAAACTACCATAAGGAAATACATGGTTATCGATGGAGTACTGGCAGTAGACAATAGACATCTATATTAACCCAAAACCAGGTTTTTTCAAAACTTAAAATTGCATAGTGTAGTTTATCATGCAATTTATGATTATTTGCAACATATATTGCTGGTAATATTCTTAAGTTAATATAGGGACTACTTACTGTTAACACCTGCTATAATCAACGTGACCTGAGCTAACTTCTAAGACCACACATAGTATAACCCAGTATGTATATTAGAAAAAAAATACACCATTGTAATTCTGTTTTATACCACTAACCTGCCAGTGATTTTAAAAAGTAAGCTGTTGGCATTATTTTGTTGCCATTTTGAACGTACATTGGATGGTTTCTGAATGTCATAATCTGTAAAATTAGTACCACCATGGACTAATATAAAAATAATGCATTTTGACTGCAATGGTAACCTTTGAAAGATGGAAAGTTCCATCTTTCAACTAATGAAAATATTCTTCCACAAATGGAAAATATTCATTATTTGTTTTATATGACACCTAAATAGATCCTTGTCATTTAATATCTTACTTAAAATTAGATGGGTGAAAAAGTACTTACATTTCTTCTG
This sequence comes from Chatrabus melanurus, assembly GCA_900302635.1. Taxonomy (NCBI): domain Eukaryota; kingdom Metazoa; phylum Chordata; class Actinopteri; order Batrachoidiformes; family Batrachoididae; genus Chatrabus; species Chatrabus melanurus. The sequence goes on along the minus strand of OMMV01182877.1, from coordinate 5,590 downwards.
CATATGTCCATACCTTCCTTGTATCATGGATGCATTTCGTAAAAATGCATCCATGATTTACATTCAATGGAGCGAAATGTATGGAACCAAAACGAACGGTACATGGAACCAAATCGCACGAAAAATGATGTAAATCATGCAGTGGACTATTTTTCTATACAGTGCTTACAACCCACCAATTAAATGACAAGAATCTATTTAGGTGTTACATAAACTCAATTATGGAAAAGTTTAGAAGGTGATTTTTCTATCCACGGTAGTCCTACTTATTAATTTTTTTAAGATTATTCTCACGTCTGAAAACGGAAAGGTTGTGAATATGCTATAGATGGATCTAGCATATTGATAGAGGCTGGAGTTTATTTAATAATAAAAATATTTTTCTTCCAAGTCATTCATCCATAATTTAAACAAAATTAAAAACGACAGTGATTTCTCACATTATTATACAGCTTTTATTTCAAAGTACTGGAGGTCAGTAACAATGATACCTGAATTATGTGAACCTCGGGCTATTGTTTTTAAAATGAGTAAATATCTTTCAAAGTGAATTTTTTGATCTGAAACACGACAGGATTTGGCTCTCCAAACATTCCAGTTGATTTTCCCCTTATGGTGTTGAAACAATAAAATAAGTGAATGAATTAGGATTGCAGTGCTTTGATTCATAAACACGTGTAATAATGAGGAAAAAAGTAAAAGTTGCATTATTTATGTGTTCCTTGTTTGTTCTTTGAACCTCTGCGTTGCTTACTTACCTTGATTTTGCATTTAAACAAGCAGATAATTATGAAGTGATTAGATGGTACTTAACTGATGCACAAGATCAACCGAAAAAGCAACATTGCCACCTGCTGGACAGTTTTGGAATGTGCATCCACAGCAAGTTCTGTATTTCATATTTACTGGCTACATTCAGTGCTAGGTCTGTATGTCCACGAGCACATATGTTGATTGTTTAAATCTGATTTATTCAAAATGCATTTACTTATGTTTTCACGACTTCGTTTGTGTTCTATGAATAAATTATTTTATGTGCCTGTATTTTTGTGTTATCTTTTAAACAATTTTTTGTGCTGTTATTAATAAAGCAGCCTCTTTCTTTGGAAAACAAGTCAAAACTGTGAATCCCTAAAAGTGTTTAGCAGGAAAATACAGACAAATTGATAGAAGTAAGTTCTTTCGGCTTCTCCCAATTTCAACTCGGGGTCGCAACAACCTATCCGATATGGATCTGCATGTTGATTTAGCCTAAGTTTTATGCCAGATGCCCTTCCTGACGCAACTCCACTTTACATGGAGAATGGGCAGAGGTGGCCTTGAACCAGGAACCTTCTGCTTTGAAAGCAATCGCACTAAACCGCTTAGACCAAAATTATCGACAGAATTGTTAGGATGTGACACCACCAGGCTCCTGCATGTACAGCTTTATTTACAACATGGAGATTTTGCATGAGGAACCATGAGTTATCAGCTGTTTGGCAGTGGTAAAATCTGTTTGCTGCATGGCAAGATTGGCGACTTAGAATTCCTTCTAGCAAAGTTTCTCAGTCAAAGGTTGAGTTTAGTCAGGTTCACCATGTTAACAAATGTAATTTCATTCAAAAGTTTTGTAGATTAGCAAATCTATACATTTTTGGAATCATTAGTGCAAAGCGAATCTGACAATCAGTGTCATTTGCACTAATGCGGTGTTCCGTTTACTTTGTAACTCGTAAGTCGTAACTGGGAATGATGTCACACCTGAGGTAAATGTGTTCCATTTGCCACACAGCACTGCAAGTCGGAAAATAAGCTGGATGCCTCCGAGATTTTGGAGTATAGAGTGATATAAAAAATATGCAGCCCACCAAAGAGACCTTATGCAAGAGAACAGATGGCACAGAAGTTACATTAGTGTTTTAATTTACTGCTTGGGTTGTAGCGCGGTGTAGACAGTCATTGTTGGCAACATCTACCGGATTAGCCAATATTGGCGTCACCAGCTGATAACACATTACGAGGTATTTCACACATAAAAATGCCGCAGCAACATGTACACAGACAGCAGTAGGACAGTACTGTGACATTGAGTTTCCTGAAAGGCGCTCACAAATAAAATGTATTATTTTTATTATTATTATTACTGTGTGCGCGATTTATTAAACTGAACACAAAAAAGACAGAAGTGTTAAAGCAGGCGCCCACAGTTTTAGGCCCTGGGCTTCGTTCAGCCATCCATCAGTTGTTTTCAAGGGGTCGGAAATTTGCTTGCCTTAATCTGTCAACAAGGATGTAGTTGTTTTTGACAATTTCTCTCTCCTCCTCCTTTGTCAAAACACACAGTAGATTCTGGACTGATGTTGCGTATGCAAGAGCAATCAGTTCTTTCTGTTCTGGCCTACTGCCGGACACAGTCCTGGATGTCACCGGCAGGCCATGACGACTGCAAAAACACTTTGTCGTCAACTTTCCAAAGTTTAAACTGATCTAAATCATTGTTATCCATATTGCTTTCTGCCATCTTGAGCTGTTGTGGTAGCCAAAAAAATATACCAATCCCACAATGCACCGTGCGGCTCGAGGTGCGCAATTAACTTATTACCATGCTTCTGCTTGTAATCAACCTTGCAGCTTCATTAAATATGCTAATCCTATATTTTCTACTACTAACATAATCATACTTTAAACCTAACATTTGCTTGGTTCTTGAGAACAAAAGTTATTCAATTATTCGGTCTAAGCATTCTTTGGTATTTTTAGTGACGATAAATCTACTGGTAGTATAGCTAGACCTCCAACTCAAACAACTGAAGCACCTTCAAGGAATGCGTATCTTTCTAAACTAGTCAATAGACATCCTTCTAATTGAAATAATAATTCCAATAAAGGACATATTTATGCAATCCAACAATTGCTTGTTGACTTTATAAATCTCTAACTATAAATGATACTTACAATATCATGCATGCAATGTATTTCATTAGGTTTCAAAGATGAAGAACTTGAATTTCAATTAGCTTTGATTTTTGTTTTGCATACCCACAAGCATTAATTCGATAATTCAATTCGATTAATTCAATAATACAAGCAAAGATATGGCAAAATATGTTTTATGGTGGCCATTTTGCAGATGTCTGTGCAAATGACAACATTGATTTTCAGATTCGCCATGCTCCAAGGATTCTAAAAATGTATAGGTTTGCCAATCTACCACAATTTAGAACGAAACATAGTAAACCTGACTACACTGCAAAAACTGCACATCTAAGCAGGTGGAATCATCTCATATTTAGAGTCAAAATCTCGTTGGCCTTCTTTTTAGTATAAATGGATTATCTAGTGCTTTCTGAGGAAGATCCTTTAACTTAATTTAAATAAATGTTACTTACCTCATCTTGATACGAAATGTCTTTATTTGAGTTATTTTTAACTCGATACAAGGAACATTCCTGTAAAACATTTGCTTAAAGGTTATAGAAGCCTTACTTTGAGATAGCAATCTAAACTAGAATACTTGAAACTTGTCTTTTTGATCTTATTTCAAGATTTTAGGTGCCATATAGAGTCAGACACCCTGACTTATTTCAAGATGCCTGATCAAGTAAAAATCATTTACAGCACTGGCATTAAAACTGGCTTGATTAAGGTGCCTACTGTGGCTCAGTAGCCTAATGGCTAAGGCCTCAGCCGCTGGAGCTGTGAGTTAAAGTCCCACCTGGGTCATAATTACTAAATGTGGTTAGTGTTTAACACAGAATGAGTCTAAGCATGAATTTGTCCCATTTATCAATTTGTTAAAATTAAGCATTTAAAAAATGAATTAAGATTTATTTGCTGATATTTCGTGTATTTCACGTATTACTTTGCTGTAGCAAATCTAATCTCAAGTTAATTGATCTAAAAACAAGCATTTTCTACTTATTTCAAATCTTTGAACACTTATCAGAGCCAACTTATTTCTAGAATGGAACCAACGTATTTTAAGATTTCTTGTCAAGTAAAATTATCTTTGCTGCATGGACAAGAAATTTTCTCCTCAAATTCGGGATTTATTTCTTGTATTTTAGCTGAGCTTTTTTGCAGTGTAGTAACTGCTTAAGTATCTGATCTCGAGGTATAATGTGGATTTACACTGCTGATTCAGAGACATTGGTTCATGATTTTGTTTCATCTAAAATTGATTGTTGTATTGTTTTCTGGGTTACTTCACGCCACTATTGGAAGTTTTCAGTTAATGCAGAATGTTTCTCCTACAGCACTAACCAGAAGAAAGAAATTTGACCATTTACCCCAATTTTAGCCTCACTTCATTGACTTCCTGTTCACATATGGTCAGATTTTAAACTCTTAGTTAACTTATAAAATCTTAAATTGGCAAGCACCCTTGTAACTGGAAGATCTTATTGTGAGAAATCTGGGTTCAAATCCCACCAGAGCCACAAAGATATGTTGCTCGGTTACACTATGTATCCGCCCATACTCTACGTTCTCAAAATGCAGGATTACTGTGTTCCAAACACGCAGGTGAAAAAAGATGAGAGCAGACATCATTATGCGCGGAACTAGCCATAACTAGTAGCTCAGTCTGCCATCCTGTTTAAGTAATTGAATGACGTTACAAAATGTAAACAAAACAGTTTAATGTAAACAGTAAGCAGTTTACTGCTTCCTCCACAAACGTTTGGGGAGGGGGATGGCCAGTCATCAAGTCTACTGGCTAACCACACCAACTACCTGGCTGATAAGAGGCAACTGAAAGTTTGAAGCCATCATCATAGCAATCAATTCAATTTATTTATAAATATTCAGTTATAAATATTCAATTTCAATGCACAAGAACACAGTTCTCGAAATCACGTACCCAGTTATTTAAAGAGATGGCGACTGGATTCCATTTTCAATCATTTTCACCCAAAAACCAAATGCAAACACACTGAAAATTGTGGCAATCCCATATACAAGAACCATCCATCTACTTTCAAAACCCGCTTATTTCAGTTAAGGGTCACGGGGGGCTGGAGGCTATCCCAGCGGTCATTGTGTGAGAGGCAGAATACACTCTGGACAAGCTGCCAATCTATTGCAGGGCCAACACATATAGACAAACACATTCACAATCTCACTCAAACCTACGGTCAATTTAGTCACCAATTCATCTAACCTGTATGTCTTTGGAAGCCAGAGGGAACCCACACAAACACAGGGAGAACATGCAAACCCCAGACAGAAAGGATCAGGAGCCTCATTTATAACGACTGTGCACGCACAAAACTGGATCTAAAAGATGCATATGTTGTGATTTATAAAAAATAAACTAGACAGCAAAACGTTTGTATACTGTTGCAGACAGAAGTTTACATACACTCATCATGGGCATGAATGTCATGGTAATTTTGGGATGTTAATGATTTCTTTGAACTGTTCTTTTGCCAGGGTGGAATGATTGTACAGCACACATCATTAATGACTTCAAAAAACAAGAATTGGGTGCACAGGTTTGAATTTATTTGGGATCTTCTCTAATCCACACAGGGTCAAAATTATACATACAGGCTGAAATATATATATATATGCACTGCACAACACACTACATTCAAATCTTTTAATA
>OMMV01182873.1:0-10883 GCA_900302635.1 Chatrabus melanurus | reverse complement strand
CAACCTTTGTCAAACGCTGCACTGAGGTCCAGCAGCAGCAGCACTGTGGTGGTGTCTGAATCCATCGCCAGCAGGAGATCATTGACCACTTTAGTAAGTGCTGTCTCAGTGGAGTGCTTAGTTCTAAATGCCGACTGCAGCGGCTCATAAAGATCGTTATCAGTAAGATACGCCACAAGCTGCTGTGAAACCACTTTCTCAAGAATTTTTGAGCAAAAGGATAAATTTGATATCGGTCTATAATTTGCCAAAGACCCCGGATCAAGGTTCGGTTTCTTAAGAATAGGTTTGATCACAGCTGATTTAAAACAGCTTCTAGCAGAGACCAACTGTTTATCCTTTGTAAATGTAGCTGGAGGTGGGGATTGCAGGGCATGGCACGCACTGACTGAGTGTGGGCCCCCTTGACGGCGTTCCTGGCAGCGTTTCCACTTCACACGTCCTTGATCCTATTAGATGGGTGCTGGCTTCCTGGTTACTTTGACCACTGGACCTCATAAGCTCCTTGACACAGAGTCCTCCTCTGTCTGTGCATGTTTGACAATTCTTTGTTGTGCTTGGTCTTATTTGTATTTTTGTCATTGTTAGTATGGCCAAAGCAGATGGTCAGTCTTGTCTGCTTGAGGTTTCTTCCTATAATCACAACAAGGCAGTTTTTCCTTACCACTGTTGCCATTGTACTTGCTCAGGGGGTGGGTAAGGTTAGACCTTACCCTTGTGAAGTGCCTTGGGGTGACTTATGTTGTGATTTGGAGCAATCTAAATATATTGAACGGAATTGAAATCCATTTGGATCACCAGTTGTGCCCATGTCTGCAAGTCCTCCAGCCAGATTGCGTGCAAATTCCTGAGAAACAGTCTGATCATGAAGTTTGGCCAGATTTAATCTTGGGCACTGAGCAGACAGTTGTCTGCGAGACTTCACCTGAATCCTCAGGGAAGCCACAACAAGTCTGTGGTCGGAATTCACAAACTGGGCACTTCTGTGGATCCTACAGTTCTGCAGAATTCTCCAGTGTTTTCCCACAAGGACATGGTCAATCTCCTTGGCAACACTGCCGTTATTAGAATGTCCAGAAAAGAAAAGAAAAAAGAAAAAAAACACACCACACCACCATAGCATTACCATAACATCCAAAAACAAAGTCAAAATTTGTGTCATGCAGGAAAACTTTTGCCTGATTACAGAGCTTTATGTGTGTGGTGTAATTATGCCATATTCAACAAGTTCCCTTTTAACATTTTGAGCCATTAATAATACATATATATTAAATTTTATTCAGGTACCCGACCGTGACAAAGGTATGCATGACAAGTTAAAATTCAACATTTAATAGACTACAACACATATGAACATACAATATAAAGGAACACAAATGCTGTTTCCGGTGACTGAATACCACAAATATATCTTACAACACTTAGAAATATGGTGTATGTTACAATGTTGGGAGATCATTTTAAATAATCCAATTATTAATCAGGTTGTACAACTTGTTTTCATCTTATTTACCCATTCTAAAATGATGCAACATTCAACAGCCCATAAATAATTGATGCACCTGGCAACTGTGGCGAAAACAATAAAGTGAGTATTAACAACATTTAGAAAAATGTATGCCCACTTTGTACACAAAAAGACATTTAAATGCTGGAAAAATTAAATGAGCTGCAAGATAACAAATGGAGTTGTTTCATGGAAGTCATATATAATCAGGTTAGTACTTTTTAACACTGGAAAACAGTTCTTTTCTCTTTTGGAATATACACTGGCACATGGAGTAAACATAAATCAGAGTGTCTTTCAAAATATTAAATTCTTGTTAGGTACCTTAGTTGGAAGTGACTACATTTGTCACTGTGTGTATAGTCATAAATTGTCAATGAACGACTAGATAATTAAATTACTGGAATGTACAGTACACTCAGTCACTGAATCCTGCTGACAAAATATGCTGACTATTATTATTGCAATTATCTAAAAATACATTTCTTTAAAGTAAAATGCAAAATAGTTTTTCATAATTACTGTCACCATTTTTGTAAAAATCTAATTTATTCAAATATATACAGAAGGTGTTACAAATAAGTGTTCCTAATCAATTTAGAGCCAAGCAGCAAAGCTAAATCCATCTGAGGATTACATCATGTGACTCTTAATAACTTAAACTCTTCGACTTTCTACATGGCCAGCTATATTATGTCAAACAACACGAAGACAAGAACAGCCTCAAGAGTTAACGCGAGACTTTGTATCCATTTTTCCAGTGCACAAATCTATCCAGCCTCTTGCTGCTCTAACAGGCACAAAATGTAGAGACGCTCAGTGTGGAAATTTAGAGGCCCTTTAGCCCATAACAGCATCATTTATCATCACCGAGTACAAAGTGACTTCAGCATGGCAGCAAAATATTGTCCTCCATGCACTATCTGAATAAACGCACATCCACGCACGCACACACACACTAGCGTTACATGCACACACATCCAGGCCTTGGGCCAGCAAGGACTTCAGAGAGGAACTCCAGTCTGTTACTTGACCAGCACAGAGGAAATGTTTGCAGCATTATTAGGACTTGTAGTCGTCTAAAAAGGAAATCAACAGAGCAAAAAAACATCTGAAGACTCATTTTACAGCGAAATGCTCAGTAAGATCGACGTTCAGAATCCGATGTGCTCGACTCTGCTTCCTCCTGCTTCCTGTAACAAACAACCGTAACGTGATAAAACCAGACACGCAGCGGACAATTTTAATACACTGCAGTTAAGCTGTTGAGAGACTGGAGTCCTCTATCGTGGACACAGCATTTGTCTCTCTTGCAGAGAAACGTACAAGTGTATCGCCACATTTTTTCCATCTCATCTCCGCTTTTCTTTCTCAGTTGTTTGACGTCTTCCTCCTCCTCTCTGCAGCGCTCTCAGGAGAACCGTAGCATCAGGAGTTGTCCTCTTGAGCTCTGCGGAAACTTAGACGTTTGAAGGATTCTCTGCGAGAGGGAGCGAAGAAGTGAAGGGAAAAAAGACAGAAACAGAAGGGTCACTCAGTATAATGCCTGAGCCTTACATGTTTGACACCAATTCATGCAAATTCTCTCTTTGTGACTCAGCGATACCATAACTGATAATTCACATATCAGCTTGTACACATACAGCTTATACGTATACAGCTTCATGGTGGAGTGGCACATAGAAGGATTTTATTAAAAAGAAGATGGGAATTTTCAGCTACAGTTGGCCAGAATGAACATGGGAGACTCTAATCTAGATCTGATCCGTTTTCTTGTATGAGAAACCTTCTCTTTTCCACTCCACCATGAAGCTGTGTAGCTGGTGACGCAACAGACAAAAGTGGCAGCATGAATAGTTTCTCCAGTCACAGCTACTGAAGCCTATAACTCATTCAGAGTTGTCATGGGTGTCTTGGTGGCTTCCCTCACTAGTCTCCTTCTTGCACAGTCACTCAGTTTTTGAGAACTTCCTATTCCAAACAGATTTATCGTACCGTACCATACCGTTTGTGTTTCTTGGTGATTGATGTAAATAAAGTCTGAGACACATTCAGTGACTTTGAAATGTTCATCTATCCATCCAATGACTCGTCAAAAGAAAACTGGCTGTAGAAGTGATGATTTAATCCTAATATTTAGAATTATGTTTGGCCAATTATTTATGACCTGAAAATGGAGGGACAGTATACCAGTGGTCCTAACTGGTTAATGTGATATTTTTGCTCAATTCCCTTGAATTAAAGCTGAAAGTCTACGCAACAAGTACATCTTGATCATTTCATTTCATCTCCATTGTGTTGGTATACAGAGCCAAAATTACAAAAATTGTGCCACTGTCCAAATACTTCTGGACCAGACCGTATAAGTATTGGGCCAAAATTTTGACCTTGGCCTATGACCTTGGTTTTTGCCAGATAAAAAAAAAAAAAATTTCTTTGAAGTACTTTATGTTTAGTTGACCCCATAGCGTTAAAAAGTCTCGTACATCTCGTACTAGGTACAGAGGCCGATGGCGATCCGTTCGTCATAAATGCGGCAAATTGTTGCGCTCAGCAGCCCATTGTTGCGCTTTGCATCCGATTTCACAGCGTGATCATCAGATGGCAGCCGAACAAAAATCTTGTCAAAAATCAACATATTTCAGTGACATTCCCGGGGCTGCAGAGGTGTTTTTTTGATTGATCGATTTAGGATAAATGAAGCCCGATTCATTAAATCTGTGTGCGTCTCCTGTCACAGTGCGCAGGACTCACTGCACTCTGATTTAGCTCCGTCTGTGCTGAACGCGCTGTGGTTGCATTCAGCACACAGCATGTTTAAAAAGAACATTAACACACTACTTTGCATTAAATATGCAACGTCTATTTATTAATGCAGAACATCAACAGTCCATTTAAATCTGGCTGTTTCAGTGCTGATACGCACCCGCGGCGAAAGTTAAAAAAAATTTAAAAAATCACTTTCCTTTCCTTCAAATATACACCAGGTGTGTTTCTGTTATATGGCATATGTGATGTAAACGTCTTACCAAGCTTTTCCGTGTGTTTTCTTCCTGCTTACAGAGACTGTGCAGGCACGTAGCCAGAGGGGCAAGGGGGGGGAATGCCCCCCCCCCCAACCCCCTCAGAATAAAGTTGAATTTTTGAAGACATTGTACTTTTTTTGCACATAATAACAATACTGTTAATAATAATAATAATAATTTTATTTTTGCAAGCCAATTATACAGTTTTTGTTCTCCTTAAATATTTATATATTTCCCAATTTTGTGTCTAAACCTTTTTTCAGGAGGTCAGTGAGTGACTATTTCAAATATGGCAGCCTACATGGAGCGGAGGCTGAAAATGGCAACCACCAAAAAAAGTATGGAGGCCGAAATTTATTTTATTTTTTTTAACACTATGGTTGACCCTCAAACATTTCATTGTTTGGTCCAAAACAGCCCACACCACCGCAAACAATACCCCCACACGCACTACCGCTGCACACAGTGCAATAAGTGGGACAAATAGTCAACGCAGTCAGGGGTAGAGATGGAATGTAAATATTTTCATGTGCCTTGTTGTTTAAGCACAGGAAGTAGGCGTTTTATTATCTGCCAAGGAGGTAATGATTCCAGCTGCATTTTTCTGTCCAACTGTGTGTTTTTTTGACTATTAGCAAGATATCTTAAAATGACATTCGTAATGACGTATCTTAAAAAGAAATTCAATGGAATTTGGTGGAGATGCAGCCCTTAGACCAAAAAACAGTTGACTGTGCCATATGAAAGTCTAGGATCATTTTGACACCTCCTGATGTCGATTTCCATTTTGTTTGTACATACAGGAGTGACGTACAGTATTATATCCCCATATCTGCTGAGATTGGTCCTAAAAAAAAAATAATAATAAAAAATCAATTGATGCACATGCCTAATGCATGATTTATGCTGCCACTTGTCCTGTTATGAGTCACCAGGGGGCTGGGGAATTTATTGATGATCTGATACAAGATATCAGATCATCTTTGACTTAGATGGTAAAGTTGGTTGCTTGTCAACCACATGTCTACGCTGAAAGTGTCCTTGAGCAAGAAAATTAATTTGCGATTACTCCCAGTATACAGGTAAAGCACCTTGCATGAGGGTTCCTGGCATTGATGTGTTGGTGAATATCAATATAAGTCTCTTTGGATAAGAGTGTGTCCTACATGCATAAATGTAGACATAAATCTCTTCATATTAGCACTCCTTTTCCATATTTTTCTGCACTGAATCACAGGTCAGAGGTGATGTGCTGACATTTAACAATCCGATGGAGAAGTCAGACGACAGATAATTCCGATATGAATTTGCCCCATGCAACCTCCTCAGTGTTTCCCCAACAGTATGATAACCCCCAATAGGCCAGAACTATTTTGTTAATAACGCCAACGAAAAATACAGCTAAATATCCATTAATTTAGATGTCAATCATTTCAGTGCATCCGCAGCACTTTGATTCTGGTATTCTGTCACACAAACAATCTTCTGTGGAGTAACTTATTTTTATAGTGAACTGACAACACGCTAATCGGCTTACTGTTATCATTTTTTGATCTTACCAGGGATCTGCTGACAGCAGCTGGAGTTTTTAACATCACACATATTTTTAACATCACACATATTTTTACACCTTTAAGAGGTCCGTGTGAGTTTAATTAGTGCTCTTTAAAGCTGAGCGGTTCAGCGCAAAACGTCAGCTAGTTTACACACAAACCCCCACATTTTAGATATTTCTGTGACAGTTATTAAAGCAAGTTATTTTTGAAAGGAAAGGAGACTTACGCGTGTGTGGAGCTGATTGGTGGAGAGAAGATATCTCATTCAGCCACAGAACAGGCGTGGCGCTTGTTGTGGTTTGGAAAGAAACAGCAATTTGCAGTACATTTTAAACACCTATATGTCGCAGTTTGGCATAAATAATTAATGAGGCAGTGAATAGGATCAGTAAACTATAGAATGGCATCACAAGCTAATTTTTTTTACATTTGGCGTTGATCGCATTTTGGAAAATAGCTCTTCAACTCCTCAATAACTCCTGTTTCGCACCAGATATCTGCGCTGCAAAAGGCAAAGTGTCGTTTTTAAAAAAAGTATAAAACTTTGTGATTCATAATGTGATCTGCGTGATTGTTTGTTGGACAGCAGCTTGTTAAGTCAACCTCTGTGCAACACCTGAATCAAGACTGCTAATATGCGGCCCACAGGCCACGATTGGCCCAGCCTTTTTTTGGAATGTCCAAATACTTATGGACCTTCCACATTAAAAGTCCCACTTCTTTGCATGCCTCCTTCCTTTCTGTCCACAATGTCCCAATACTTAGCAAATATTAGCTACCAATGTTATAGATAAAAGTCAGATGTATGTATGTGGGTGTGTATGTCCGCCTGTCCAAATGATGACTGGCCTGTTGCTTAGCAATAGTAACCACAGCAATCGATTATGAATTATGAAGGCCGGGATGGGACAGGGAATGTCCAAATACTTATGGACCTTCCAAATTAGAAAGTCCCACTTCCTTCATTCCTTCTTGTCTGCAATGTCCAAATATTTAGCAAACATTAGCTCCTAATGTTAAATAGATAAATGTATTGATCATTCAAGATTGGATTTCAGTGAGAAGGATTAAAGTTGTCTTTAATCTCACTCAATTCAAACTTTGATTCTATTGATGGCCTTAATCAAAGACAATTAAAGCACTGGTTGTGTAGCAACCGCAGTGACAGAGGCGAAGCAATCATAAATGTCTATGAAATCTCACACTCAGGCATTACCCGGGTACCCTACTAGCGTAATTATAGTTTGTGATTTTTCAGACTATATCACATAATGCAACCTTTGGACATTGAATATCACAAATTCAATACAAGTTGTGTTAAGTGACATACTGCAGTGTAACCAAGGTCTCTGACTTTAGAACAACTTCAGCTCTCGGAGATGAACTCCTATATAAGTCAGTAAAGATCATTAAATACATTAAATGAGAAATTGGTCAAGTACATGGGTGTAATTATGGCTCAACTTCACCTCAGTGTGTGCACCATGAATTTAGTGTGTAGAGCTGACACAGAAAGTAGATTGTATTGGATCTCTGCCCAATTCTATTTGTTCTGACTTTCCTCCGGCTACAAAAATCATGTGATATGGTGCAAAAATCAATAATGTGTGTGTTTTTTTAGCCTTGCGCTCTTTTGTCAAAACAGTTTTGGTCATTAACTTGGCGAGTATGTTTACCTGTTCTCCAGGCGAGGCTTGATGATGGGTTTATAGAGCTCAGGAATTTTCCTCTCCAGCATCGGCCTCAGGCTCTCTCTCAGGCGGTTGTAGTTCTTTTTTAGCTCCTGCTGGTACTCTTTCTGGTCTGATGTGATCAGGTGCTTATTCTTCTCAACTGCTTCACCACATCTACAGGACAGACATCACAGCGGACTAGAATCAGTTTTAGCGTGAGTCAAAGAAGAAAAGCACAAAGTACTTCCTGACCTTTTAAATGCAACGCATTAACCTTAAGAGCAACTTCAGCAATGACTCTATGCAAGCTAATCAAGCAGTAATTCACTCTGTATCCTCGAGCTTTCAGAAATGCACCGCATGCCAACTACACCCTGAAGCCATGTGACATAAATTGGACTAATCTACATCCCAAACTCTAAATGAGGTTACAATGGTATTTTTTTTTTAAACTGTACACGATTCATACACTATACGCTTACTGGATCAATTTTAAAAAACCACTGAGCTAAAATTTAAATAATCTGAACGGCGGAGGCAGACGTCAGAATTGTTTAACATGTAAAAAATCCTACTCTCCCTTATGTGCTGAAAAGTGGAAAATGCCTGATGACAGAGCAGCAAGAAACTCTGAAGTAATTGCAGAGTAAGTACAAAGTCCTTTATCATGACATGTATAACAACCACCATAGAGAAGGCTTTAGAGCAAATCAGAGCGAGGTGGATGATTGCAAACACATGTCTCTGACTTTATCTCTCAGCCTTTAATGTGGGCAAATGGAAACTGTGATGTTGCTTTACAGTACACAGTCAATATGTAGATCAATGTGCATTAAGGACAGCTGGATTTTCTACGACATAAAAAGATCTGTTGATGTGTAGCTGGCTATCTCTTAGCTTGAACTGAAATGTAAACAAAACGAAAAAAATTTTTCTCTGTAAATATTTAGCGGCGTAATTGCGTCCTGTCCAGAGGATGAAGCAATAGTCAGTCCCTCTGTGTGTGTTTGTATCGGAGCTTTTTTGTCTGTTGTTTACATTCCCAGGATGGAGGTGCATGCATGTTTAGTGCATGAGATTCCCGCGTGTGCACGTTTAGTGCATGCAAGTACTGCCGTATGAATCCGTTGCTCCTCCCCATGTTTAAAGAGAGACAGCAGTACTCACTACTCACTGCACAGCTGTTGCAGTTATTCAAGATGGCAGAGAGTAATGACTTTCCATAAATTCCTCCTGAATTAACATTCAGAGGCTAAAAATGAGCCTGAGCCATTTGACCTGTTAAAATTCTAAGTTCCTTCTGCTCCATGCAGAGGAGGGAGGGTTGGGGAGGAGTGGCCGAGGAGGGAAGCTTTGTTTTGGTCCTGAAAAACTGGAGCTATTGTGACATCTACTGGTAGAAAAATAATTTATTGCGCCTTTAAGTATCAATAATTTGAATTAATTAAATGACAGTTGTCCACACGGTAATAATTTGTCCTACAGAAGCCAATGACACAATGATGTCAAACATTCGCTGCCTTAAAGTTAGTTAATAACATCACTAAAGGCGCAGTCACATTATGACGTTTGCAAATACGTTCGTCCACGTTGGCCCAAACGTCATAGTGCGACTGCGCCTTAAGAATTAGTTTTAATGATCAATATGTTAATTTGATTTGAGGGGTGAACTAGTGGCACAGTGGTAGTAGGACTCTTGCCTCACAAAAAAAGTCTGGGGTTCAACGTCTACCCATGTCCCAAACTCCTTGCACATCTGGAGTTGCGTCAGGAAGGGTATTCAATGTAAACCGTATTAGATCCCAAGACCCTTCACTTGGTAGATGAGCTGCTCTATCAAGTGAGCTTTGCAAGCATATTATACTGTAAATGATCTGAACAAGACAGGATCCGAGTCAGGTTAGGTCCTTTTCCATTCTGTCAATTCTTAGGTCTGTATGTCAACATGTTAAATCCCAGTAGGATTTGAGCAACTTGCAATTAGCTCCGACCATGCAGTGCTGAAGAATAACTGCAGAAGGAATTTTTTTTTTTTTTTTGCAAAAATCCCAACAGTTTGAACTGTAAAGTACAGGAAAAATAAAGCTGGTAAAAAAAAAACCACAAGCTTAGACTTACCCCACCACAGCCCCCCACCCAAATCTTTTTTCCACACATGCTTTGGTATGTCACACTGGTGTTCTCTCTCAGAGTCTGTTAGGGGTTACAGCATTTTGGTTGGGGATTAGGTTAGGATTGCCATTAGTCTGTTTTAAGTTGGGTCCAAAATTTTGGACTGATGAAGACCTCAGCCACGGAGCATTTGTCAAGTACAACTGGTCTTGAATGGAAAACGTGAAGGAATTTCAAAAGCTCGACAAAAAAGAAACAGCTTCAGTGTATTTGTTCAAGAAACACAACATTTCAGGAAGCAGTGTTCTTGAAAGCACTGCCACAGACAGCACACTGGCCTGGTTGGCCTTTTGTCCCAGTCTGTGTTTCTACAAACCCAGATGCCAAAAAAGCAGACCGACTGAAAAACTGTGGGCCAAATAACGTCACCAGAGTGTCCACTGTAGAGATCAGTCATACTTAGGAGAAAGACATCAAACCTTATGCCACAGGGAGGTTCTCCAACTCTTTGGCAACACACAGACACACAAATCAGCTGAAACACCTTCATTTGATCATTATTACAGGTGGTGTCACCATCGGTCAGTTTTTGGATTTAAAAATTCTCATTAGAATTTAGACTGCAATCATGTTTCTCTACATAGAACTAGGGTTGCGTCAGGAAAGGCATCCAGTGTGAAACCTGTGGCAAATTCCAGTGTGGATCTGGACCGGATCCAAGGTAGGAACCCCGTGCAGCCGAAAGACAAAATAAATAATTGTGTTTGCTGGTAATTCAGATTTAAAACATGTTTCTTCTTCTTCTTCCTTTGGCTGCTCCCTTTAAGGGTCACCACAGCAGATCATCCGTTTCCATCTCACCCTGTCCTCTGCATCTTCCTCTGTCACACCAACTACCTGCATGTCCTCCCTCACCACATCCATAAACCTCCTCTTTGGCCTCCCTTTTCTCCTTCTGCCTGGTGGCTCCATCCTCAGCATCCTTCTCCCTATATACCCTGGGTCCCTC
>OMMV01182867.1:0-10209 GCA_900302635.1 Chatrabus melanurus | reverse complement strand
ATATATATATATATATATATATATATATATATATATATATATATATATATATAAACATTATAGTATGACTGCAGCTTAACCCACAGGTTGGGTTAAGGAAGAGTAGAAGCATGACTACTATGTGCAGCAAACTGAGGTTATGCCCTCACTCCAAGGCTCATGACCCTGCTTGCAAACCCCCAAACCGGACAGTTTAACTGACCGTTTACCTGTGGGCTTATAAAGCCCTTTGACACTGTAAATGGTGATATTGTGCTTTAAATATATATCTACTTTAATAGCTGTGAATATCAAGTAAGGAATTATTTTTATTTAGCACAGATGCCAATGAAATTAAAGTTGTTGAAATACCTTGTAATGTTGAAAGGGTCCATTCAAGATTTTGCAGGACTGCATCAGATACAGTTTGACTCAGAGAAAATGTGGCACACAAGCTCTACAGTTTGCGAAGATGAGGCATAATAGCCTTGTTCTTAAAATAAATGTTGAAATAACAGCACAAAAGCCTACAGACTACAACAGGCAACAGAAAAGTTTCATTTTAAAGCATTTATACAGTAGATCTCCAATAAGAACATGCAAACTACCTTCACCAACCACTATGTCTATAAATGGTTGGGGACTGAGTCCCTGATGTGCCTGGCAGTGGATCACTGTCTGTGTCGTGGGTTTCAGAAAATGATGCAGCTGGAACACCATCGCAGTTAAATGGAGCGTCTGACTGGAGACCTGTCAGTGCCACCTCTCCAATTATATCTTGAATTCTTTGGCCTATTTGCAAAACAGCCACCTCCTCCTGTTCATCTTCAGTTGTCATCATGCTTGTTTTTCTTCCACATTTATGTCAAACCATTTACTGTTAATTTGAGTTACTGTGTATCCATCTGCTGCTGACATGACATTTGCAGTATCACAAATGCATTGCAATTGCTGTTTTTTTATTTATTTATTTATTTAAATTTCCTGTAAAGCCAGTACAGATGCTCTGGAAAACCCACATTTATTTAAGTTTATTCAACAGGACATTGATTTCACTACAGCTGAAGTTCTTCTTCTTACAGCCTTTATTTTGGTGGCATCTCACTAATTCTTGGATTTGTTCTAAAGTATCTCTGTATGGTACAATACCTGCACATATATAGTGTTTATGGATTTTATGGAACCACGTGCCTCCAATTTATGATCAAGTAAGACGCATCATTCAGCAGGAAAGAGCGTATTTGGAAGGTTAAGAAACGTTGTTGCATCTGGAGTCAACATCTCATGTTTTTTGACTTTCAAATTTTGAAGGGCATTTGAATTGAGCTGCTTGTGGCTGAAAGCAGTAGTATAGGTTGTTATTTTATACTTGATCGGTTATGAAAATTAAGTCAACTCAGGTCTGGGAGCATCCATCAGTGCCTAAGCATTGCCACCATCCATCACCCTACAGAACCACATGGTCAAACATCCAACCAGACCATGGTCCATCCAAGTCTCTCAAAAGTATCCATCTATCTGCTGCAGCCAGGTGATATGCAGGCATCCCCTTAGCCTTCTCCCCTTGCTGGGGTCCTAGCACTATGCTGGCTCATACTAAGGGAAATTGGAGTCTCCTTATATAATTGCTCTTTTGACGCAAAGTCATTCCAGCAGTACCCAAAGAGTCTCTTGAGAGACCTAGTACCAAACACATCAAGTCATCATCTTAGGTAACTGGTTTGGGTCTCAAAACTATACAGTAAGACCTGAAGCATCAGGACTCTAAAGACTTGAAACTTTGTGCTTCTGTAAATATATTTCCATCACCATACACCGCATCCGTGACCTCATGAGACCATAAGCTCCTCCCAGATGTGTCTCAATCTCATTGGCCAAGTTTCAAGAAATGCAAATGTCACATGGAACAAGAAAGAGTTTGTAATTAACTACATTATGCACACATTCATTACATTTTAGAATGCCATTACATACAGTTCTGTTGGTAGATACAAAAGTAAAATCTCAAATTATTGCATAATAAGAGAGTTGAGATACGAGCCCTTGCAATTAACAGAGGAGAGCAGGCAAAATTATTTCTTCCACATCAGATTGTTGTGATATAACAAGGTAAATCATTAAAGAAGAGATAGGGGAAACCTACCTCACAATGGCAGACACTGAAGAGGCAAAAAAAAAAAACTGTGAACCCCCCAACCCCCTTTTGCAACCCTATTTTTATTTTTTTGTGTGTGTATTAATAAGCACGGTCATTGACAAAGCAGGTAGCTCAGTGGATAAGTGGTTGGGTTAATTTCCCACTCATGCTACCTGTCTGTGTCCCCGGACAAGCAACTTCATCTCCATTGCCTTAGTCCACCCTGTTGAAATGGGGACTGACCTTGGCTGGGAAAGTAACTAGACTGGACAGGTGTACTGTCCAGGATGAGTCGTAGACTCTCATGCACTTCACACTACAGAATCCGGAGATAAGCACCAGCACCAATGGGCCTCAGGGCCTATACAGGACTTACTGTCATTGATGAAAACAAATTTAAAAAAAACAAAACAGGAGCATAATTTCCCCATCAAGTTTCATTGAAATTGTCTACCATTGTCTTGAGATGTCCAGTCTTTATTTAAACAAACAGACAGGGACCTCACATAGCCTGCATCCCTCTTCTGTTGATTGTTAGAGGTAATCAGGGAGGTGTTTTGTAGAATTTCTACAGTTACTCCATTCACAGACTTATAGAGTAAATGGAGTCTGAGTAAAACTGCACTCCGGAAGCCATTGTATCCAAGTAATAAAAGCTATTGTCCCCACGGTGTCAGGCAATCAAAAGGAACAACTTACTGGAATTTGAGCAGCTAGTTTCTGAGTAGGTGCCAAATCGAGGCGTTTAGATCAAATAGAGAGCTGCAGCTTGCCTGATTTAATGGGTGTATGACTTGAGTATGTGGTCCTATGCCTTTTTGGTGTGGAGAATGGCTGTTTGCAGGTCATTGAGATTTTGACAGCATGTCAAACATTAAATGTTTCAAAATGGGCCTCCACTATAAGTGCCTTGGGACCAGACCATTCACCCTCCTTCCATCTCAGCAGTGACAGTCCACCACTGGAGGAGAGACAGCCTAATTTCAGCACTCGCTGGCGTCCATTCAGTGTGAGTGATGAGGAAGCAGGCTTTCATGCACACGTGTACACACATGGACTGAAAGGCACACATTCACACAAAATGATACCAAAACAGTAAAATCAAAACAAGGTTAGCTGCAGTGACAAGACTAAAATGGCCTCTACCTGCCATTTCAGTCTTGTTTCACACCCTCCAATTTTAGGAAAATATACCGGCCTCGCTGTACGCTCCAGTGCACCACGGTACCGCGACAGTTATCCAGTGCATTGTGGTCTGCTCACACCTCATTCCCACGCTTCATCACATGATGGAGACAAAACAGTTTCATAGTAATAAGTTGTCATTCTTCCAACCATCAAGTGCCTCTCAAGGTAAGGGTTGATGAAAATATGTGTAGACCTCTAAGGAAAAGCGAAAGGGAGCAAGTGAGACATGGCCAAGGCTGGGGAGCCCCTCTAGGGGTAGGCAGCCCTCCACTCTGATAAACTCTGATGAAGACAAATGAACAGCACCGATATGACCTCCCTGAGGTGAGGTATCATCTACAGGAAAATGGGCGTTGGGCACGCCTGGTTGGACGATGAAAGTCCAGCCTGATTGGTGACCTGCAGGGTTAGAGCTAGGATGGGTGGGGAGCTCCAGTAACTAAGTAGCATAGGTGTCAATCTATCCTAAGAAGGGGTCAGAGGCGAAGTGATCTGTAAGGGGGCACTCAAAGGAACAGTGATGTATATCTGTGACAGCTTGTTTGATGCTCCCACGAAGAGTGAAGTATCACATCTTATCTCAGAGACAGACTAACATACCACAACACACCTAGTGTTGATGTGCCAAAAAGAAAAAAGGAAACTCATTTCAGTAACACTGATAATAAATACGTGGCATTTTACAAAAAAAAGGTCAGTGCTTTGTGAGTGGACTGTGCAGTCTGTCCAGAGACACAGATACAGTAGATCTCTCTGAATCAGGGTTTGAGCATTGCCCTCTGTGCTCAGTACTGCCAAAGCAGCTGGAGGTACATCGTTAGGACACATGAATTAATACTTTATCATAGCACCCCAGATTCTCTTTGGAAAAGTCTGTGTCCACTGCATAGCTTAGGGGTAAAAGATTGAGTGAAGTGCCAAACAGAATATATGCATTTTCAGAGCCAAAATGATCAGTGACACACAGGCACACATCCACATGCATGAACTAACATTGTTTTGCGACTTATCCGAACTCAAAACATCTTGAATGTGCATTACAATAAAAGTATTAAAATGGAATGGCAGTGTTAGGATTTTTAATGATACCATAAATGACTGACATCAAAAAACTCACTACATTTTCAAAAAGCAGACCCTCACAAAGTTTAATTAAGGCCCAGTCACATGATGATGTTTATCTCAGCAGTTGGTGAATGTGGTGAAAGGGAGAGAAAAGTGGCCAGTGACCTCAGCAAAAATCATGTTCTCATAGTTTGGTAGCGAACGTCAAACGCAGTACGGCATTACACACCGTGATGCTAGTGGAGGCCAGCAGAGGCGGGCGTTAGCCAGCGCTCCATTAGAACAAGCAGGACCTTTGCCAACATGGCAACATGCAGGAGAGGGGTTCAACACAAGACTGTCCACTGATTCTGAGCAGGCAGATTGAAGCAGGACCCAGCATAGATGATCGCACCAGTAACTTCGGCTACTGGATGCTATCAAATGCTACCAAAGGCTAACGAAGGCTAACAAAGGCTGCCTTGGTCATAGCGGAGATTAACTTTTTCTACCGGTCTCCAACGAACCCACAGGTACGTCAGCAATCGCCAAAACACTTTCAACATGTTGAAAATTTTGGATGTGGTCACCGTTCATCAGCGAAAACCAGCACAGGCTGCTGGAGGCTAGCAATCACTGACGAATGCAAATATGTTCATATACATTGGCCCAAACGCCTAGGTGTGACTGGGCCTTTAAGACAGTTCTGAGGGCCTAGATATCTGCAAGATATCGGTGATCTAACAGACCATAGTTGATCCGTGATCCGTATGGACTGTCCCACATGGTTTGGCACGCATATGCACTGCAGATTAATTGCAAAGTTTAAATAATTATGTGAAATACAGGTTTATTGTCATGGTGACTTGTTTTTAAAATAATAATTGTGTAAATCTAAATGCAGAGTTACAGTGAAATCAAAGCAGTTGTGTGTTCACATGAACGGAG
This sequence comes from Chatrabus melanurus, assembly GCA_900302635.1. NCBI lineage: Eukaryota > Metazoa > Chordata > Actinopteri > Batrachoidiformes > Batrachoididae > Chatrabus > Chatrabus melanurus. The sequence continues at coordinate 4,913 of OMMV01182867.1, read as the reverse complement.
CATGTTAAAAGCAGACAGCACCTGCCGCTTTGCACTCCGCTCGAGGCAACCTTGTGCAGGCTTGATGCACATTGAGGTCCAAACACGGAAAGGATAACACCAAACTATCAGGAGTCGAGCACAGAGTGTATGCGCCTCCAAGCGAGGGTGGTGCCATGGTTGCTGGGAGTCCACTGACTTTTTGCAGACTTTTGCTGAGTGGTATGCCAGCTTGGAGGGCCTCGGCGCTTTTAGGTTGCAGCAATCAGATGAGGTGGGCGAGTTGTACATGACACTTTAGTACCTAGCAAGAGCGTGTTCTATTTTATTTTAAAATATTATTTAAACATTGGGCCCTGCGATGGACTGGCGACCTGTCCAGGGTGTACCCCGCCTCTCGCCCAATGACTGCTGGGATAGGCTCCAGCACCCCGTGACCCTTAATTGGATTAAGCGGGTATTGAGAATGGATAGATGGATGGATTTAAACATTGGACACTTTGTTTTTATTCAGAACCATGGGCAAAAATTCCTTGTTTTCATTCTTTAAGTTCTTTAATAAATGGAAAACATTTATATGTGTAGATCCAAAATCAATGGCGTGCTCAATCCTCAAATTAGTTCTTCTGGTTTTAGTTTGGGTGCTCTTTGGTCCAAGGTGAAAGTCTCAGACAGAAAAAAGGAGAAAAATTTTCTCTGCTGACCAAGTGTTTTCTCCTTTTTTCTGTTTCTATATTTGTCTCTGTTTTTCTGGTTGATCCAAAAAAATGATCTGCTTCTTGAGTTTTGTGATAAGTTGTACCCCATGTTGATGTGTGATAAAGCAGGATAAAGAGGACTTGTTAGGTAAAAGCAGTTATTGAACATTAAGCTTTAGCAACTGGAATATTAAAGTTATATTTTCAAAGGGCAATTTTATTTTTGAGATAAAGTTGACAATTGTTGAGATTGTTGGAAGTATGCACCAAAATGATTGGAGTTCTTTTTAGTTACTGATGGAATGCACCATTAGAGATGCCCCAAACTAAGCCTAAAATATTGTGGTCAGCAGGTGTATGCATGAATGTAAAACAATTTGGCTAAAGGAGGGAACACATTCTTTGAGGAGTGGAAGGGTTTACATTTAGCCTTATAGTCAGGAAAATAAATATTTGGACAGTGACTCTTTTTTTTTTGTAATTTTGTCTGTACACCACCACAATGGAGTTGTAATGACACAATCAATATGTGCTTGTACAGTACAGACCTTCAACTTTAATTCCAGGGGGTTTAACAAAAATATTGCATTATGCATAGTGAATTACAGCCACTTTAAACATAGTGACTCATTTTCAAAAGCCATAAGTAACTGGACAAAACTGGACAAAATAAATATAAGTACTATTGTTCATGTTGCGGGGTTGGCAATTCACAGTGATACATGCACTGTATGCTGCTTTGCACCCGGTGCAAGATAGGGGCCTACATATTTAAGCTGCATTTCAGCTGATGTGGTCTATGTTTATTTCACACTCTTTATGTATTTTATTTTATGTCTGATATGTTAGTTACTGGCGGTCATTTCTGCATAGTTGCATGAGTTCTCTGGTGAATTCTCACATGGCTGCATGGTGAAAGAGATTTGTATATTTATAATTGGTTTGTTGTTTGTCTTACAAAAGGCCTTTATACAGACAGGGAATAAACTGCATATCATTGGCTTGAACCAATGTGCTGACATGATATTTTTTTACCTGCTGCACAAAGCCATCAAGTGTGGGTTCAAGTGAAACCACCCCAACTGAATTTTCTTGTGAGCTGGCCAGACTGTTTAATGTTTCACCAGTTGAAGTCCGTTTCCACCTGAGATATGGATACAGCATGCCGGATGTATTATTGAGAATAATGTGTAGCTTGGCCTTAATTGACAGCCCATACACAGACATTGTGGAGAGGAATGTCAGCATGTTTCCCTGTATGACAATACTGAAGTGACATGACAAAAGAGGATGTGCATATGAATGGCTTCAGTGTTGGAGCTTCCACTGGAGAGCTTCCTCCCAGGTCTATTCACATACAAAATTGCAGGGACACCATTTATGTGTGGATGTCACCACTGACTGACATGGCTAATCACACTGGATTTTGATTGGACAAGAATGAGACGGAGATAGCCATTAAGTGAATCCATGTGAGAAATGGTTCTAAACCCTGTTATTTGCTACCTCGGTAACAGATGGAAACATGTGTTGCTGAACCCCCCCCCCACCCTCTCCTTCCACAATAAAAGGAGAAAAAATTGCTGGTCAAGGTTATTTTTTTGTTTGTTTGTTTTTTCAAAACTTTTAAGACACAGAAATAATACTAATGCCAAAAAATGCACTACTTTGGATTTGTCTCTGGAACATGTCAAAAATGAAACAAATGAGTGTTAATTAAAGATTAAGCGTATGTATTGGAGATAGTAACTTCACCAAACCAGCCATAAAATTACAGTAATGTTTTTGATGATTTTAAACACAAACAAGAATGGACACTCAGAGTACAACATCCATGCCTTACATGTCCAACACAGTCATACAAATACGTCTTGGAATTCAGTGATATATGGTTTTGTATGGCCTTGATATTTGATCAGTTCTGTCCAATATTGAACCATTTTATGCTCACATACAACCCTTCTACCTTGTTTGATCTGTATTGGCCCCAAACTGTTTGAGTTTGACAGTTATGACCTTGCGTTTGACCTTTCAAAGTGACCCAAGGACAAATGCCATGTGACCAATAGAAAGGTGATATATGACATCATATTAGTGTTTAATTGTAACCATAGGTGTATTCCTCAGAATAACCATTCTAAATGTCCCTTGTATATAATGCATTGGAGTGAAATTTTGACCTGTGATGTTGAATTTTAACCTTTTTTTCCCCCTCAAAGTCAAATCAATTTGTCCTGGCCCTCAATCATTCCACCAACTTTTGTCCAAATAACATCAAAACAAAACTGCAACCAAATAGTGTTTTTTTTTTCTCAACAGTGACAATCTAAATATAAACCAGTTCCTTATGAAATTCATGGTTGGTCACATAATCACATTATTATCAACTTTCAGACAGATTTTTGTCCAAGTTATTTGGAAGAGAACTTGAACGTAATGTCTGCCATTCTAACTGTGTACTCAAAACAATGAAGACCGAATAAACAAATACAGCTATGTCAGGCATCCCTCTGCTCCAAGAGGAGATATAAAGTAGCCCCATGTTTGCTGAGGAAACAAAGAAACAAAGGAAAAATGAGATGGACATGCAACCCATGTGAATCAAAAAGGCTTTGGGGGTCTTTATCTGGCGGCACCATGTGGGAATGATAATGACCATCTTGGATCAAAAAAGGACAACCATTCATCTTAACCTGAGTCTGCCTAGCAAAACTCCTAATCCTCCTAACACCCACAACCCACCACTAGACAGACAGCAGGGGAAAAAAAGCCACTTTGAAGGCACAGTGCAAGACAAAACAAAGCCCATCTTTGGGCTCAGCATGGTTGTTTAACATTCCCTGGAAAGCACTCCATCTGCTAACCAGCTTTAATTCCGTCTTTTACCAAATCTCCACCTTTAGGCCTCTGAGATTATGCAACTCCCTCTGTCCTCCCTCTCTTATTCTTTCTCCCAGCCTCCAGTCCTTCAATCAGACTAATACCTTTTCCCTCGTGATGAATCATTTCATTCTGCCGTCTTTCTTTTATTCCCTTGCTCTCCGGCCGCAGTAGCATCAACCGCTCTTTTCCCTTTAAACATCCTCCATCCATCATAGCAGGAAGCCTGGTCTCGGCCACCCTGCGCTCTGACTGTCCTCCTCTCCAATACAGCTTTTTCCCCCCTTTTTCCTCCCTTAAACCAGCCATCAGGATGAACGATGGTGAAGGTTAGATAGCTCCATTTTCACCTCCTGACTCCTGACCGCCTCTCTGCTTGCCCCAGGTGACACTACTAAATACTGCTGTCTCAAGGGGAGTGAATTGTCTCGCCATTTATTTCAGAAATGACTCTTCTGCTTAATTTACTCACTGTGCAAAACCTGATGCCTTTGTTAGGGCCTATTTATATTTCATTATTGTACATGGACATTATGAGTATTTCAACCCCAAATCAGAAAAAATGTTGGGATGGTATGGAAAACACAAATTAAAAAACAAACAAGCCAGCAGTAATCCTTGCATTTACTTTGACTTCTGTTTCATTGCAGACATACAGACAGTATGAACCGAAGATATTTCATGTTTTGTGTGGTCAACTTCATTTCATTTGTTAATGTACATCCATTCTTGCATTTCAAGTCTGCCAAACATTCCAAAAAAAGTTGGGACAGGGCAATTTAGGGTGAGTAATGAGGTTAAATATATATATAATAATGATGTTATTTCAAAAGCAGGATCCACAAATGGCTGAGTCCTGATGGGCAGAGGACCTCCAGTGGCGGTCTGCCAATGGAGGTCTGCTTTTCAACAAATGCGTGAGAAAATTAATCAAATGTTCAAAAATATTAAAAACATTGGACAGCCGAAAATAGCACAGTGTATACCATAAGACAATGTTGTGTCCGTCAGTCCATAGCCAAACACCATCGAGGATGCACCAAAGCTACACACACACACACATATATATATATATATATATATATGCAGTACTGTGCAAAGGTTTTAGGCATATTAAAGGTGTCTAAATTCTTTTAAATAAAAGAGAAGCTGTTAAATAGTTCATATTTATGAATAAATATGTAAAATGTCTGACTAAATCTCACCTTTAAAAATAATTAATTTCTTATATGTGATAAAATGACATTTGTTTGAGGGTGTCTCTTCAAATTTAGAAGAAAATCAGGCTGTGTTAAATCAGGTATTTATAAAAAAATATTTTTTTTATTGATTGATCATCAGCAGCTCTCTTTGTGT
>OMMV01182861.1:0-19855 GCA_900302635.1 Chatrabus melanurus | reverse complement strand
AAACTAAAGAGGACACGTACAGTTATCGTATACATAACAGATCGTATGTCTGACCTATTTATAGCGTTTGATTCACTTCGATATATTATATAATCAGTGTTTATCCAGACAGTCATGTGATGTACTTACCTTCAAGTGTCCTCCGCCGACAGTTCCACGTTCTTTTTGTCCACACCTTCCAAGAACGAGAGTAAATCACACAAAGCAGCGTGGACAGGAGGACATAAAAAAATAAAATAATCCGGGCGCCACTTCCACAGTAATCTCCAGCACAGCGCGATGTCCTATTTCTCCTACACACCGCCCAAGAACGAGAAGAAGTCCCATAAACCAGCCGTGGACAGATTGAAAAAAATAATAAAAACAAATAATCCTGCCGTTATCTGACCTGTGTGGTCTTCTTCTGTGGGCAGAACAGACACGCTCACAGCGACAGGACACACCGCTGCTTCCTCCCGCTGGCGGTTAATATTACTGCACCAACAGACAGTTAGGCTGTCCACACAAAGCCACAACTGCTGAGGATTCAGATCGCTCCACTCTGGAGAGCGGATTCAAAAGGCTTCAATTTGCGGCGGGGAATACGGCCGATTAGTGTGGCTGAAAGGCTGAAACGGAGAGATACTTACACGGTTTCCTGTGAAACCAGAGTAGTGTGGACAAGGCCTCAGTTGTTGTCTTAGGTCAGTGGTGAGGAATGATGGCAGAATACTTTATAGATGGATATCTTTTGGAGAGCTTTCAAGATTTTGAAATAAATGCATTTAGCAGCATAAACACAGTCCTGTTGTGATGTATCGGAGTGACACCAGATAATCCAAGAAATTTTAAAAAATGATTTTAGATGGAGGTATTTGCGAAAAGTCTTTTTGCAATTTGTGTGAAGGGGCCCACAAATATCCACTGAAATTTGACTTTTCCTTGAAAGCAGACGTAAATATTGAAGGGCTTCATGCAGACTGCCTGGCTGTGATTGCCAGATGCTGCTGCACACTTAATTTACCAGTATTCAATCAGAACTGTGATTCACTGTCTGCTCTGTATGCATCAGCACACCTGGAATGAAATGCAGTGCTCATTACCACTGCTTTTCAATCGCAGTGGATCGGTTACATTCCTGCATATCACCTTCACTCGTACGCTTATATTAGCCTGCATCCAATTGGCTGAGCACTGAGGTGGAATATTATGCAAATTCCTAATAAGTGTACATGATTGAATTCACTCAGTCAACTCCCAGAACCTTGCACACACTTGCAGCCTCACGCACGTGTACTTGCGTCCACGACCACACACTATCATGCTGTGCTCACTAACCATGTCTGTCAGCACAAAGACGTCAGGTATTAAAATAGCTAAAGCTCACAGCAACGGGGCAAAGCTGCTATGGTTTTCAAGCGGATTTGCAAGAGAGAAATAATTTGTTTTTTTCCGATCTTGAACCTCGGGCTGTCTTTCAGGACTTGAATTGTTATTTTTAGTGTGGAAGGAATAAGTCTCTGGCATTAGCGGGGGGATAATACTCGTCTTCAGGCCTGGGGCCGTTTTGTCTCTTTGCCTTCTCGTTGGGATGGAGTAGCCATTAAGGGAACAATTATACGCACTTGTAAGCTCAGAGAAGCAGAAACTAATTAGGGCTATTTTGGAACGCCGTCTCATGATGCACCAAAATAGAACACAAGTTCTCAAGATTACAAAGTATTTAAATGCACCCTTGAGAAAAAAAGCCTGTTGCAGTGGAAAAAGTTATGAGAGAAAGAAGTTGTTCCTCATTTTGATTTCGATCTGACCTTGAATGTTGTTTTCTGTAAAGTAGCCATTCCATAATGGCAGGAATTTAATTTGTTTTAATGTGCTGCAAGAGGTGGAATGAAAATGTGCAGCTAAGACATTTCAAAGTGTCCAGATTAGTTGTAATCGCTGTCATGGCAACGCTTCTAAGTGTTGCATTGCCTTTGAGAGCTTATATTACAAGTACACCAGTAATGTGCTTAATCACATGTGTGAGAAGTTGTCACTTCAGTTGCAGTTAGTTTTTAGACTTCATCACCTGCAGGAGGAGGGGAAAAAAATGCTTCACTCATAGCAGCCAAAACCTCCTTACTTTATTTCCCTCATGCAAAGTGTCGCCAATTAGTAAACGCGGCACAGACGACGCTGTGTAAAATCTGTTTATGTAACCTACCGCGCTGTCTATTTTTAACGATATGGATGCAATCACAGAGTAGTTCTCTTCCTACGGCGCCGTGGAGGAGCGTGAGGCGAGCCGCCACACAGAGCCCGGCTTCAAAATCCAGCAGAGTGACGGTCTGTCACTCTGCCCATCACGTCTGTCTCTACCCCCCTCTCTCTCTCTCTCCATCCACATAGTCCTTAATATATCCTGCTCACACACTTGCTCTCTCTCTAAATCTCCTGCCTGCTCGTCACTTCTTTTATTCTTTTTTTTTTCTCCTTGGCTCACTGGCTTTCATCCGAACTGTGTTCTTTTGCTGTCTCTCTCTTGTCTTTTGGATCTTTGAATCCTTTCTCATTCACTCACCTGTTCATCACCAATTTGTCGGCAAAGTTGAGTTTTATCCTTTCATCTTCTGTTTCTTCCCTCTCTCACTGTCACCATATCTCGCTCGCCTCCACTCACGCAGCCCATCTGTCTTTTTACCTTTTGGCAGGCTCGGGTGTCTCTATATTAAGCTTTCTCTGAGCTGAGACCACATCGAGTTAACTCGCAAATATAATGCGACACCATAAAAGAGGAACACTGGCTCCCCAACTAAGTAAATATCAAAGAGAAGTTGTGAAGTGAGTGTAAATTGGATTTAATTATCACCTCTGTCTGAGGTGCCAATGTCCCCGTCACAACAGGACGTCTGCAGACGACGGTCAGCAAAACTACATCCCCAAAAATCTCATTTCATCACAGACTCCTAGTGATGTCTGATTATGCATATTGTGAACATTCAGTGTTCTGAGGATTTGTAATATCTGGCTTGAAATGTTTGCCCCAATCAAATGAGAGTGGAAGTTGATTGTTGTGTGAAAACATGAGCTAATCCTTAAAACAGCCTTCTTTTAAGCTTTCTGACAATTTTAGCCAAAGGAATGAGGGGATTTTGTCAACCCATGTGGGAGCATTTAATCCTTCTGAAAAATTAAAAATCCCCAAATTTGCAGTTTCGCCGTTTTTTCTCCCTACAGGGTTGGAAATGAAAAACAGCAATGTGCCTTCCCGCAAACAATGTCCCAGTCACTCCAGATAATCCACAGGACGCACTGCGGACAGCTTCGGGTTTTTTTTGTTTTTGTTTATTTGTTTTTTTTTGCAACAATTTCTTGGCAGGAAGTAGTTCTCATTAAAATGTGTTTATTGGGGTGGCAAAAATAATCGGAGTATTTCAAAACCTTCATAAATAACTACAAGAATACGGAAATTTAAATGGAAAAGTGATTTATTCTGTAATGTTCAGTAATTAATGTTGCTTAGTTAAATAATCAGTGAATAACATAATTTACTGAATAATGAGCTTCCACAAAACCTAATGGTACTTTATGTACTAAAGGCCACTTCCGTAAGGTGTAACACATTTTTCATTTTTTTTCATTGTCAGTAGTTAAATGCAATGCAGTCTTAATTTTTTTTCATGACCAAACTTATCCTATTCAGTTTTATACATTTAATTAAATTTTTTTCTTATAGTAATCCTGCTAACCAATTGACATGAAAAGGCAGTTAAATGTTTGCAAAAATAGATTTAAATGAAAATGCAGAACTGGCTTGTTGATCTCTTCAGGCAGGTGGTTTTAGAGTGAAAGTGCTCTGATGGTGAAAGGCCCAGTCTCCTCTGGTTACACCCGCATGCCGTAGCACACGCGACGGTATTGTTTTCAATCCCTTGTGTCCGTCCTTGTGTGAACAAAATAACTCGAAGAGTTTTGATCTGATTTGCACCAAACGTGGTGGAATGTCTGTGGGTCAGCCAAGCTATTTAAAAGTCAAGGTCACAGGCCAAAGTCAATATTTGGGCCCAGTGCTAGATAGATAGATGTGCATCCATGATGGGATATAGCACAGTGAAGCGGACACACTCCAGAGTGGATTGAAATGAAAATGCTGGAGTCGTTTCTGTGTGTGGTCAGTGAATCCTTGTCTTTTGGGAAACGGTGTAGTAACATTAACCGCCAGCAGGAGGAAGCAGCAGTATGTCCTGTTGCTGTGAACGCGTCTGAAGCGCAGAAGAAGAGGACACAGTGGAGTAGACACACACACACCACCTGCCTCAAAAGAGAGGTGGACTCCCCACAGAGAAGTCTCTGTTGAGAGGTCAATTTTTTCGAAGAAATGACATCTGCATGGGTCCCCGATTATGCGTGGAATGTTTTGTGAAAATCTACCCAGTGGCGGCCGAGAAATAAAACGGACATACAAACAGACATCCTTTCAGCGTTATATGGTAAGGGGTGTGTGTGTGTGTGTGTGTATATACACACACACACACACAGTGTGGAAGAGGTCTCTTTTTTGAAAAAAAAAAAGTCACGTCATGATATAAACGTGCTCAGGCTGGGACCGTGTAGTGTTAGAGCAGGTCAGCGGGGGAGTGGGGACAGTCATGTTCTTGCAAGGTACAAGGCAACCAGGCCTAGTGTGAATACCCCTCAGATGTCAAGGCCGAACAGAACCATATTTTATGATATCACTCAATCACAAAGAATTAATTTCCATGATTTAGTATCAAACATGTAAGGTGTGTTACACTGTCTCGAGTGCCCGTTCTTGCTTTCAGCGTTTGTACTGATCTGAATGATATCGACTGGAGGATGTTGGGTTGCGCTTATATGCGGCTCATACAGGGTTAGAAGGTGTTAAGAACCTAAAGTTAATTTGCTAATCTTTGCAGAGCTGATAGCCTCAAATGAAAATTGGGCAAAGAAAGCTAAATCTGCGTGCGCGCAGTTGGACAGCATTTGTTGCACCTCCTGTGCACCACCTAGCTGTTCACCAGCCTGTCTGCATGATTCACAGAGTATTAATTTCACTGTGAGCGGTGGAACCATATGTTGCCCATACCCAGTGATTGACTCATCCAGCCTGCTCATGAAACCTGTTGTGACAGGTTGTTTGTGGGCTCCTGATTTGTTTACCTCGCCGGTGCATTTCACTTCCTGCCGTGCTACCTCACTCATACTCCTCCAGCCAGGAGGTGTCCAACAGTGCACCGCAGCGAAGTGGTGGGAGCTGGGTTTTCATGGTCCAAGGAGAGAGGACGATTCGCAGGGAGCAGATAGCCACAGAGATGTCACAGTAATTCGCAGCACATTATAAACGCCGCACGCCATCGCCACCGAACACTTTAACACCATGACAATGCCGCAGAGCTGATTGGTGGCCTCAGTAATGAGCCCAGAACAAATGTCAAAGATTAAAAGAAGACATATTAACAGGCTCACTGCAGCATCACTTTTGATTGCGTCTCCCACTGGGATTTCAATTATGATTCATGACTTTTTAATGCAGCCATAAGCCATGGCACGCATAAGGAAAAAAATGGGTAAAGATTAAAAAATTCTAATTAAAAGCCCCTTTTTTTCCTGAAATATTTTTGTGCACCACAGTATCTTCCTTTGTAGAGATACTGTAGCACAGCACCGCTCAAAAATAAATGTTATCATGCATGTCTGAGAAAATAAGCTCGACAAGAACACCTGTTTAAAAGTCCACCTCCAGATAAAGAGCTCAGAACTGAACAGGTTTTCACAGTGACTTCATGGCCCACAAAAAAAAACTGTTTAATAAAAAAACAGTCCATGTAGAACAGTTGTGACCACAGAGATGAACATATTGCATCCCACTCTGTCAAATTAAACTTAATGACGACAACAGGTTATTGTATTGTAATGTGTAGTTGTCATGGTGTCTACTGTTATTCTCCTTGTTATTGGAAGATCTGTAATACAGCCTGGGTTAAAATTACTGGCATTCCAATATCTTGAGAAATAAACACAAATAGACCATTTTTGCATCAGGTCAAGTCTGGGAGCATGTGGTAGGGCAGCGTGTCACTACATCCTATAAACTAAGAACCCGCCCATCTAGGCAGACTGCTGGTCCATGCCTGCATCCCCTAAGTAGCCATTTATCTGCTGAAGCCAGGTCATATGTGGGCGTCCCCTTGGCTTTTTCCAGTTGCTAGGGTCTTCACCACTGAGGCACCTGCACACTAGGTCATCTGGTTCATGCTCAGTGACGTGTCACACAAGGTCATAGTTGATGTTTCCTCAAAGTTGTTGGATAAAATCACCTAATTAATCATGGGCGTGTTGTGAGCCTTACATGAAATCAACCAATCAGAGTGTCACCTATCATTCCCTTTAAACTGGAGTTGGCCGAGCAGATGCAAGTGAGAGACTTTGCGGCGAGAAAATGGATCTGCATGCATGGAGCATGCACAGCAGGCTAAAGTACCACAAACTGCTGGAAGAGTATTGACTGGTGTGGCAATTGAAATATAACACTGCTATGTATGTTCGGGCAGCGTGGTGGCCTAGCGGTTAGTGTGACCGCTTTCATTGCGGAAGGTTCCCGGTTTGAACCCCTGCCCATTCTCCATATAATGTGGAGTTGCGTCAGGAAGGGCATCCGGCATAAAATCTGTGCCAAATCTACATGCAGATCCATGTGGGACCCTGAGTTGAAATTGGGAGAAGCTGAAAGTAGTTTATATGTGTGAAGAATGTTCACTGACCAGGCTGCTTTAATAGAGTTAATGGAAGGAGACTCATTGCTTGCAGCACTGTTAACAATAAGGTGTGCTCTTATGCATATGGAAGGTGTATGAATTCTTTTTATGTTAAGGTCGCAGAGTGTGTTTGTTTTTCATATGTTTTTGTATCAAATCAAGGATTATTACGCATATTAAAATATATATTATCAGTAAGTCAAGTCTGGGAATATGCACTGGTGCTGCACATCCCTGCATCCACCACACCACGTAACCGCCTCGGGTCCTGAATGGCAACCACCCAGGCACACAACTGGTCCATCCGCACCTCTCGAAAGTAACCATCCATCTGCCGCAGCCAGTTTAAATGTGGTCATCCCCTTGACCTTCTTAAGCCGCTGGGGTCCTCAACAACTGAGGCACCTGTATGCTGGATCATGCACAAAAAATGTGCCACATGACCAAAATGCTGTAGCTGACGCTCCCCCACAACTCAAGTGATACTCTTCGTCTGAGTCTCCCTAAGTATACTCTCGTTTGACACAAAGTCATTCCTGTGGTAGCCAAGGATCCTCTGAAGAGACCTCGTACCAAAGACATCCAGTTGTCACCTTAGGTCACCGGTTAGTGTCAAAGTGTAAAAACCATACAGTAAGACAGCAAGCACCAGGACCCTAAAGACTTGGTCCTTCGTTCTCTTGCAAAGATAAAAGCATCACCAACCACCTCTGTCCAGCAACCTCATGACTCCATAAGCTCTTTCCTGACGTCTCTCGATCTCATAGGCATTTGGAATGCCAATAATAGTATTATCAGAATTCTACATTTTTGTTTCAAGCCACGTTTAAAGTCCAGACCTACTATGAAAACGGAATCCCCCCCACCCCCCGTTTGTCCACCCGATCCCCACACAGTCTCAGTTGTGGGGAGCCATTTTGTTCCATTAGTTATTACTTTTATTTCATTATTCATTTTTGGTTTTTGTTATATTATGCACTATTGCACATACCTGTGCACAAAATTGTATGCACATCGTGGAGGCTTTCTGACTATTTCTTTAAGGTATAGAAATAGACTGCGCTGGACTTTAGACCGGGTTTTTCCTGGTCTATGGTGCAAATACTTTCTGGTGGACTAACACACCCACAGAAGTGTAAGGGAACTCTTGATTTAAATGACATGGGTGCTGGGCATAAATACCATAACTGTCAGGTGGGCAGCAGCAATAACACTTGCATTGCATTGTGTGCTGCTTTGCACCAGGTAGACAATAGGGTCTAAAGTAACTCCAATGGTATAAAAGCATTCTCAGGAAACATCTGGTGCCAAAGACATCCAGTCATCACCATAGATCACTGGATAGAATCCAAATCTCTCTGGAAGTGCCATGACCCTGAAGTCTTGGACCTTCGTTTTCCTGCAAAGTCATCGGCATCTCCAAGTACCTCCATCCAGGCATCTCTCGATCTTATAGGCTCAGCTCCCAGAGTCCCCCAATGTTTTGGAGTTTTGCATAATCAGAATATTTACTAAAATGCCCAAGGCTATGAAAGAAAAGGAATAAAATACAGATCTTGTATAATGGTAAAATAACACAAACAAAATATACCCAGGAAATAGTTGTTGGCACCCTTCACTGTTTGGGTACAGAACCTTTGGCAACAATGACAGCTTCAAAACATTTCTTGTATCTGCTGGTGGTTTCTGCCACTCGCCCATTTCTGTGCTTTCAAGTTCTTTAAATTGGCACTTGTCTGTTTTGCAATGGCAGGTTTCAGTTGTGTCCAAAGGTTTTCATTGGGATTTAGGCTCATTGCTGGCCAACACTCCATATTTTCCTTTTCAACCATTCTGTGGTACTGTTGGATGTGTGCTTTGGGGCAATGTTCTGCTGAAAGACTTTCACCTCAAACCTGGTGTTCTGACAAATTTCATTCTAAAAAGCTTTGATAATCTTCTGATTTCATCATTCCTTTGATACATTCAATGGCTCCAGTGCCAGAGGTAGCAAAGCAGCCCCACAGCTTGGTAGAACCTCCACCGTGTTTTTCTGTCGGTAGAATGTTCTTTTCCTTATGGGCTTCATTTCGTACCCTGTAAACAGCATTGCATTCCAAAATAGCCCTTCTTTGGTTTTGTTTGTCCATAGAATATTATCCTAGAAAGACTGGGGCTTATTGATGAAAGATTTTGCATACAGTCTTTTTGTGGCTTTCTTTCAATAGCAGTGTCCTCCTTTGCCTTTGCCCATGGAGCCCTACTTGGTTTAGTGTGTGGCATATGGTGCGACCTGAAACTACAATTTCAGATGCCTCTAGCGCTGTCTGGAGATCTTTAGAAGTCGTGTGGTGTTTTGCATAATCCACACCAACCTTTGCTCAATTCTCTCACCAAGTTTCCACTTTACGCCACTTTGTAGGAGCATCTTTTTTTTGGTAACAGCATTTCTGATGCTCTCAGAAAGCTCTCTTGTCTTTGCCATTGTAGCGAAGAAACTGGAAACCACTACTTTTTATGCAGTAAAACCATCATTTATTGGTTAATTCAGGGCGTGAACACTGACAATTGAGGACACGAGACTTTTATTTGTTTTGTATTTTGTTCGAGGATCTTGTTTAAATTCATCAGGCAGGTGCCAAAAACTGTTAATACATTTGATGTGTATAATTAATATTATTATTATTAACTATATAAAAGTATTTTTTGCTGATGTTCAATAACTTTGCCCATTTTATTAAATATTCTGGCTATAAAAATTTGAGCAGCATGATGGTGCAGCATGATGGTACAATTGCCACAGAGCAAGAAGGTTTGGGGCTCAAAGCCCAACCATCCTTCAATTTCCTTGTCAATGTCAAGTTATTTCTGGAAGGGCATCCAGCATTAAACTTTTGCCAAGTCAACCCCTCAGCACAATGGGAGCATTAAAAAAAAAAAAATCACATTCTGATTATTCAGAATTGGTTCCCTTGTAACTATTTCTGAATATATTCTGACATATGTACTTGAAAATCAGGGATGCCAATAATTTTGACCAGGACTATTTCTTTTATTTGCCTACAGTCACATGAACACAGTAAGTGTTTGTTAAAGACTTGGCTCATTCAACACAAACACTACTTTATTCACAGCTTTCATTTCACTAAATTCCTTTGGAGATGTTTGAGATCCCAGAGGTTGTTTTGGTGACAGCATCTTGGCACAAGATGAAAAATTTTGATGGATCTGTAATTTTGGTGAGGAAAGACTTACTGACCTTGACTTTATATACAATGCTGTGATCTTTGGATACCCTGATTGCAGCACTTGAGAAGTTGAGTGAGAAATCAGAGTGTCTGGGTTTGTGATTGTACTGGATCAAGACTACTATCCAGGCTTTCCATGACTTCCTGGACTTGGCCATCAGAAGTGTCTGTATGCAGTAAAAGTGTCAAACTTGTAGAGACATTCATGTCTCTGGGTCCTCGGCCTTTGAGCTTGAGAGACACCTGGGAAGAGCTTCTGGAGTCTTGAGGTCGCTGGACAGAGGTGTTTGGCGATGCTAATACCTTTGCAGCAGAACAAGGGTCCAAGTCTTTAGGATCCTGGTTCTTACTGTGTGATTGTGAGATTTCGATGCTAACCAGTGACCTAATAATAATAATAATAATGAGCAGCACAGTGGCTTAGTGGTTAGCATTGTTGCCTTACAGCTAGAAGGTCCCAAGTCCACTTCTGACCTGGTCTTTTCTTAGTAGAGTTTGCATGTTCTACCCGTGTTTGTGTGGGTGCTCTGGCTTCCTGCCACTTCCAAAGACATGCAGGTTAGGTGAAGTGGTGACTCTAAATTGACCGTATGCGTTGGCCCTGCGATGGACTGGCGGCCTGTCCAGCGTGTACCCCGCCTCTCGTCCAATGACCAGTGGGATTAGCCCCCCCCACCCCAACCCTTAATTGGAATAAGCGGGTATAGAAAATGAATATATTCGTGAATAATAATAATAATTAATAACTTTATTTGTATAGCACTTTCAGGGACCTAAGGCAATGACTGGATGTCTCTGGTACTAGGTACCTTAAAAGGTTTAGTGGGTGCCTCTGCAATGACTCTGCAATGACCCATGTCTTGGAAGTGTCTGATAGACATGTCTTGGCTCCATACATTTTTGATGGCAATGAGAACTTTGAAAATGATAATGTTTTAAGGCTTTTACTGTTTCTATGTAGCCATATTAATGACATGGTTGACTTAACCTATAAATGTCTATCATATTTGAAGTTTGTCATGTGTCTTACTTGTAAAATATCCAGCGCTAAAATAACCCTAGTGATGTAAAATTGAAATATTTGGGTCTTAAACTTGTTGAAGTAGTACACAGCACAGCAAAATTGTTCTCTGGCTATGAAATACATGGCTTGATTCATAACCATATGAATGTTTTTATTGCTACATTTCTCACTTACACTGCCATAAAATGTACCATATCATTATATCGCTGTTGAGATATAGTTTTTAATGTCATGATAGATTTTAATCTATATTTCCCACCTTTAGCACCTGGTAATGAGGGCTGTGATGAATTTATAATAATTTCTCCATATGAATATTTTTCTGGAGGAAAATTCCTTTCATTCTGTCAAGTCCAGTTTCACAGCCTTCAAAGATGAAATTAAGATGTGCTCTAATGCAGATGTAATTATTAAACTGGTCTCTCTTAAACTCTCATCCACAAATCACCATCATTATTTGCAACTGTCTCAAACTATCATTAAGCCTGATTTTGATGCCATCATTTTCATTCCTAGACTAAGGTTTCATTAGCTGTTAATTTTATCTTGTTTGGAACACCTGCATTTTTACCCCCTCCTCAGTGCAGTGCAGTGGTCCCCCTCCGCAGACTAATCAGTTTCACAGAAAGCATCATTAAGGTTGGAGAGAAGGTTCTGACACCACAGATGGCAGAAGCTTCTTGCAAATGAGCTCTGATTATGAGAGGTGGCAGGTTTCACTCCTCTGATCACCCCTGCCTTTCACACAATTAGGCAAACACTGTTAGGGTCACGTTACTCAAGGACATTTGCATGGTAGATTTACCTCAGCTTGATAACCTTTTTATTTTTTATTTGGTGCACTGTTGGGCAGACTATCTCCCTGGCGTCATTTTCAAAGAATTTGACAACCTCGTTTGACTCTGCTGGCAAAGACACCGCACTTGGTGAGCTCTTGGTTAGACCTGTTATTTTTGGATTATTCATCCTGCCAGGTGCACTCGCCCTGATTCTGATATTGGAAAGCAAAGCCTGTGAAAATGACATCAGGTTGCTGCTAGCTGTGCCTCCATCAATATTTAAAGCCCTCACTCATTACAGCGTTGATTTCTCACTGATAAGGGAGCGCTTGGCCTCTGCTGTTCTTCCCCCAGTCTGAGGCAAAAGCACAGGTTATGGGAAGAAAGCGTGTATTGATCTATCAACAGTGGAAGGAAAGGAAGCCAAGAGATTAGTTCAAACACTTCTCTCATGCTGTTTCCCCACATAGTGCATCCCTGTAAACACAACCTGTCAGTCCCAGCTGCTACTTGACCTATATTAGCTTTTGAAAATGTTTTTTTCCCAGTGACGCTCAGAAAATGCCTCAAACTGAAGTATATTATTCATTTTGTTTTTCAAAGGTGTGAGGCGACCTCCAGAGGTGGAGAAGACCAACCACAGTGTTCACTATACTCTTCTGATCGCATGTGTTTTGGTGGCCTTTGTCTTGGGTGCCTTCCTCTCTGGCTTCCTAGTCTCCTGTTACTGTAACCACTCAGGCCACAAAACCAAGAAATTACCCAAGGATCCCGAGGCCCCTATCCCACATGCCTTGTCTCTCCGCAGTCTGGCCAAGCTCAATGGCCTGTTAGACAGCCAAAGCAAGGATGACAAACTGGAGGTGTCATCTCCAAAGATCTACAACTCCTTCTTCACCAACAGCAAAGATCATCTGCCACCAAGGAGAAATGGCAACCACGGAATGACCATGGGAGACCTAGTTCATCCTCACCACCACCTCCACCATTCCTCAGAACTATCTGGTCTGCCCACTCCGGACTCTACCCCAGAACTGCCTATCAAGAGTATGAAAGCCTTCAAAAACCAGTGGGAGAAGAACCAGAACTGCAACAATGCCAAGGAACCCAAGTCTCATAACATTGGCTCCAGGCCTAGCTCAGCCCTTCTTCACCAGTCTGTCTTTCCCTACTCCCATAGCATGTCCAATGGGCAGCAGCTAGTCACAGGTTCCCTTCATCCAGAGGAACGCAAGGTCCATAATGTAGAACGTGTGTTATCTCAGCAGCCCTTCACCAGCTACTCACAGAAGGTGATGGAGGTAACGTCCCTGGATGAGCTACTGAAACACATTCATGATGCAAACAGCTGTAAGAACTCCCAGTTAATGAGCCCTTCTGGTCTGATGGCCAGTGGTGGTTGTGGAGGAGTCCACCTAGCCTTCGGTAACCGAATCCAACTACAGATCCCTGAGACGGAGTCAGCACCTTACTACAGCTCCTCAACTTTGCCCCGAGACAGCCTCACCCGACGCATGGATGTTCCTCCTGACATACCCCCGCATCACCAGTCCACTCTGGAAAGAAGGCACTCATCTCAGAGGCAATCACTGATTACTGCAGCCAACAAGATGCCCAATGGAGGGGGAGGAGGAGGAGTGATGCCTCGCCAACACAGCTTCAACCAACGAAACGGTGGGCCCCAACAGCCACCTCCTCTTCTGGCACGCATGAACTCCACAGGTAGCACTTGTGAAGTTCACTACCCCCTCATCCCCAACGGCTACCTGACACGCCAGCATAGCTACAACGGAGAGCAACAGGAGGTGGCACACAGGGGTGCCATCATCCGCCGGGCCTCCTCTCTCAAACCTGATGTCCCTCCCAAGCCCCTGTTCATCCCTGCCACATCACCAGTCAACCCACAGGGAAAGTTCAACTACTGAGGAAACTGAGGTGAACTCTGGACTGGATAACGAGTTTGTTTCCCCGTTTTCTTAAAGCAACTTATCTTGAAGAAAAGCCGTAAGATGTTTCAGAACTTCACCAGAAAACTCAACAATTTCATGTGGCAGCCAGTGTCACTAGGGATGAAAGCCTCAACCAAACGTTTTTTTGTTGTTTTTTTTCCCTCTTCTTGTTTTAGTTCAGCAAATATCTTTGTACCATATTGGTATTGTTCAGCTACTGCTTTATAATAGAACTGCTGACTCGGGTGACGTGACGCCACCCCCTTATATTAGGCTGCCAATGTCCTCAATGTGGATTTAAATGCATCTTAGTTTTTTGAACACTGATGATGGAGAACTTTACACTTCAGTCAACATTAAGACTTAAAGCAGAAGGCTCCTGCAATGCTTAACAACTTAGATCCATGCTTTTGCTTAACCTTTTCTGATGTAGTGTTGATAACCGGTCTCTGCCCGCCCTACCCCTGAATGTGTTTATATTATGCATGTGTGTGTATATATATGTGTGTTTATATCCACACCGTATATGTATACATATACATATGCAGTATATGTAACCTGTGGTGAAAAGTCAGCAAATTCCCCTGAAAGTAGTTATGTCTTTGCCTTACTATACTCGTTCTTCTTCGGGCATATCAAATGATCCTCCCTGGGAAATGACAACAGTCAGTGTCTTAGAAAAATCAAATCATGCACTTCTTTCACTGTCAGATGGCTAAAAACACTGAACTAATTTTGGTTATGTTGAGTTGAAAAAGGAGACGCCTCACGAAGCAGCTTTACTTTGTCTTTACTCCTTTCTTTTCCAGTTCTAGCAGATGTCAGGTCAGAGCTTAACTGACGAACTCGGGTCCATTTAAGTTGCTTGAGATTGTTCCTGTCAGGTGCTCCACAAATTTAGTGGCTCTTACATCCTCTCAAGTGGAAATCAACAATTCTGTGTCCTCTGAAAAATTTGGACCCAAAGAGAAGAAGACAAACAGGCCATCTGAGGGAATGAAGATAACCATAGAATGGACTGCAGTTATAATTAATTAACTTTGTGGCTATTGGTTGTAAATAAAAGAGTAATTAGTAGCCAAATTTGAACTGTATGTGTAAATGTGTGCCTTATTTAATAATAGTGTGTGATATGGGATTAATGCAAGGGGCTCAGATGGTTACTATGCTATAGTGGAGGTGTTTCATTTTATATGGTTGTCAGTTTGTGTCATATCTATTGTATATGTGAAGAGTTTCATTCCAGAATGAGACATCTGAATCCGAATCTGACAACTGCCAGCCTGAGTGTACAACTGATGTTATGTTATATTAATAACATGAGTCGAAATGACGTGATCATTTTTAAAAAGTATTTAAGACTTTGCTTTTTTTTTTCACCAAATGGCGATTGTGTTTTGGAATGAAACCCTTCATTTGTATTTTTTTTTCCTCTTCCACCTGCCTGAAATGTGAGCCGGCAGTTATTTTCCTTTGGGACAGTGGAGGAAATTTGGTAATGCAAGTGTATACAGCCTAAAGGTATGTTCACATTGGAATAGAAAAATGACTTATTTGTAAAATGACATTGTGTAACAAATGTGGTTTAGCTACATCTGGCGACTGAAGTCTCACCTTACAGTTATTTAATTTATATTTTGGTGTCACTAAGAAGCTGTTTTTGTGTGGGTATCATACAGTTGTGGGAATTCCAAAAACTCTTCGGCTTTGTTCAGACTGCCAGTTCAAATCGGATTTATTGCATATCTGATTCAAATCTGATCTCACTGACTGACTGTCCACATTATATATTGCAAGTGATCAAATCCGATCTGCATGTGTCCACATCGACAGTCTTATCCACATTGATTTCTATGGTAACAGGCTACGCCCAGGAAAAACAAATGAATAAAATGGACTACAGTGAGCTGTCCCCGTTTCTGTCCCAAATGGTAATGGTGCAAACTTTATTCTAATGCAAGGAAGCGACAGAAAACGGAGGAGAGTGCTGTGCTGTACCACCTTTCGTGCAGTGGAGCGGGCCGTGCGTGAGGACTCGCGCTGCGAGTGACACAGACAGAAAACGGAGACACAGTGTCCTCCAGTGACGCAGCGTGAGTGACAGAGGAGACTGCTGTGAGTTGAGCGTCCTGTGCGTCACTCGCAGAGGACACTGAAATCCTATTTGAGCGACCGAGGCGTTCAGACTGAAACGGATCTGTAAAAATCCGATCAGAATCACATTCGAAACCACCTCCGTATGTGGTTTGAATCAGCTTTGGAAAAATCGGATCTCGTGAGATTTTTCGCTGTTCACACTGCCAAAAATCAAGCTAGATACAATCTGGATATGCTAAAAATCCCATTTGGAGTGGCAAAATGAACAAGGCTTTATAGTTTTAGTTTGTAACCTCATTCTTATTTTCGGCCCAATAAACTGCCTGTGCTTTAAAAAAAAATGAAAAAAAAGTCTAGGCTTTCGTAACACAATAATGGAGGATGTGTTTGCAAAATGTTTTTCTGCTATAATGTGAACACACCGCTCAACTGCAGGCTTTTGGCTTTTACTGCTTTTGGATCATGTCAGTTTTCACTGGGTTTGACCCGTCACTACCCAATCTGGACTAGAAACCTGATTTGTTCTGCACGTGTGAAAATGTGGCTACTTCCTGTGAGAAGTATGTTGAAGCAATTTGTCAGGTTTTTTTTATTTTATTTAAATACACATTATCTTTGGGTTTGCAAGTTATGAAGTAGTAGATTCAAATATTCCTTATTAAATTACACATTTTTCCTGTTTTTGTAAAGAACCTCCAACATATGGCGCTACTAAAATGTGTTAAAGTATTTATTTTCATGATACTTGTACTAGTCTACACAATGTGTTAATTGTAGAGATATTTTGTCTTATTGTCGAGGTCAGTTTCTTCAGTCATAGTTCACTGTCTCCTGTGTGTGTAAGTGCAGGAATTTAAGGAAAGCTTCAGCCGAAGTCACTTTGTTGAATAGTGGAACATATCTTTGGAAATACATGTTGATAAAATACGTTTAGTACAACTTTTATAATCGTGCCACAAACTAGCAGTCCACTTAAATTTGATAAATTCAAAAAGTGTCTGAGGTTAAAATTTATTATGATAAATGTTTGTTTTTTTTTCAAAATTGAGTGAACAATTAAGGTAATTTAGTTTTTTAAACATTTGCGATATTCAAGTGTTTTACCAGCTTTTAGTTGTTGATAGATGAAGAATTTGGCTCCATATAGTCGACTTTTTTTACCTACCAAAACAAGGGAAGTGTTTATTTAATAAGAAAAAATGTAATCTTCAATGTTATTAGTGCCATTTAGACATACTTTACAAACCCAAGAAAAATGTTTTTATTTAATAAGAAAATTTTTAATCTTCTGTTTCATAACTATCCATCCGGGTGCTCCGGCTTCCTCCCACTTCCAAAGACATGCAGGTTAGTTGAATTGGTGACTCTAAATTGACCGTAGGTGTGAATGTGTCTGTCTATATGTGGCCCTACGATGGACTGGCAGCCTGTCCAGGGTGTACCTCGCCCAATGGCCACTGGGATAGGCTCCAGCACCCCCGTGACCCTTAATTGGAGTAAGCTGGTATAGAAAATGAATGAATGAATGTTTTGTAACTGGAAAAACCAAAGATAACTTTTTTGTTCAAATCCCAGAAACTCCTGTACATTGTACATAGCTTCAACATACTTATTACAGGAAGTAGCCACATTTTCATACATGCATACCTCAAATACAGGAAGTAGCCGCGTTTATGTACGTGTAAAACAAATTGGATTCTCGGCACAGCTCTGGCAGTGGCATCACTTTCTGAGTGCCATTTTTGACTTTCTAACTTTAGCAGTAGCATTAGCATATGTTTAGGACTCATGAGGCAAGTCATGGTTCCTCTAAAGTTATCACTTACAGTCATGAATCCATTGGAGAACTCACTTTTTACTGTATGATACAGCAAATATGGCATCCTGTTCTGAGATATTGATTAGTCGTGTAGTATTTTACTGTTCTGGTAAAGAGCAGATGCAAGATTAAGTTTCCCGTCACACCAGGGATTGGAAAAGTGATTTTAATGAGTGTGATCTTAAGAAGGCGTATGCTTTATCACTTCATGAATGCAATTTACAGAATACATTATTTACCCATAAACAAACTCCTTTTTGAAATGGCTGTATGCCACCTGACCAAGCAAGCTGACTTTGTGAGCCATGAGCAAATGCGACTAGGTTAGGCTAGTCAGCTTGCTATCTAACTTTGTTGCTGTCAAGCTGTTAGGTCAGTTATTTCAAGACAATTTAAGTATTATTAGGTAACTTCAAACTAAATGGATCCATTTGTGGAACAGTTTGTCCTTCAGTAACATAGTTTATAATAATTGGATTATTTTGGATTTATTTTGCACAGTGACTTTTTTTCCTGTTGTATCAAAGGTCAGGAGTACCATGAGTTCTTCAGATTGGCTGTTGATGTGAATTTACCTGGGGGGAAGAAAAAAAAAGTTCACATGGCATACACGACCAGATATTTTGGTTCACTGAGTGAATCCAATCATGGCAAACTATGTTGAAACAAAATGAAATTTGCTAAGAAAACTCCCAGTGTGACTGGACCCTAAGTAATGAAGCTGGACTTCTACCATGGCTACTTGTGTAGATTTTCATTTTGTTGCATTACCACATATGAAATTTAGCAATGTTGAATGCAAATAAATGACTATAAGTAGGAAAACCAGAGACATGCCATGATCTCTGATCTGTAAGCCTGAGATTGTTTTGGGTCAATAATTGGGAGTAATTATGGAATTGTTTTCCATGTCTAACAGTGATTCCAGTTGGCTCTGCCTCGTCAAATTATTCACTTTTGTTGCACTTTTCAACTACATTGGCCATGGCTTACTGGAACCATAACCAATGCTGTGAAAACGGCATCATGCGGTTTAATGCATCTGAAAGTGATGTTTATTGATTGAAATTTCCCATAGCTCATTTGACCTGATGTAACATTTGCTAGTCTTTCTTCAACTCCTACACATGAAGGAAAATATGTTTTTACCGCAAGGTTTGTTTGCGAGAAAATGGACTTGGCAAAAACCACAAACAAAGCATCAAAATCCTTTTGAACAACAAGTCAAACATGACTGTAATGTGTCATAAAAGGAATTGTGGCAGCTACAGCGTTTGAGTGGACGTGTCCAACAGTGACAGGTTGTATGGGAGGAGCAACAATGTTGCCTCTGAAAGTTCTTTCAGTATTTGATTTGATGTAAATACATTCTATCAGGGTGAGCACTCATTGATTTACTGTTATTTTCTTTTTTGATTTCCAGGCTAAGCCTCTTGAATTACTCTAAATTGGTCTCACAGAATACCATTGTATGTCTCTTATACTAGGAATAAAATGAAAGTATGATGCAAGTGTCAAAGCAGTTAATGTGAGATTAGTGTGACATCACTGTGTGAGATGCACAAACACCTGTACAATAACTAGTACCACCTTTGTAATGTCAGTAATCAGCTATTGCTGAGGCTGGAGGGGCGTATACAGTGGCGGTTCTACATTGAATTACTCCCCGGGCGAGACACCCTCCGAGCGCCCCCGCGGCCTGACCAAAAAAAAACAAAAACAATTTTTGTACAAACAGCCATTTTTTTATTATAACAATTAGGGGTGGGTGATAGGTGCAAAAAATAATATCGCGATATTTTTTGGGATTTTGACGATAACGATAATTGGTCAATATTCTTTAAAAATATGCTTTTTAATTTCCTGTTATAACTGCTTGAGTTAAACAGGGATCGATATTAACGATTGTCTGGGACAAGTTACTCTGGTCGTGTACACGTCACTTCTGGTTTTCTCGCGCGATCACGTGACTCGCCGGCGTGAAAAAGTTTGTTCGACACTGAAATGTTAACATTTCAGTGTAAGAAGATGATTGTTTTTTTTGCGTTTTTAAGAAGTATTTTTTGGTAATTTGTTAATATTTTTGTTGATTGGATCTCGTTATGGCGTACGAGTATTTGGACGGCTTGGATAATATCGCCCGGGAGCGATATAAAACCAAGTTAGCAGCCGCTGGACCGGCGTCTTGCCGCTACAAACTAGAAGCAGGACGTTGAATAAACG
>OMMV01182850.1:0-11027 GCA_900302635.1 Chatrabus melanurus | reverse complement strand
GGACTGGATTACCAGCTATTGGCTTCTGGACTCCTCACCCTCACCATTTGCAGGACTTCAACACACGACATCAGAGTCGACGTAGACGGATTAGGAAGATTGTGTGTTTATATATATACATTTTGGACACTCTGTGCATGTGTTATATCTCTTGTTGGACTTTGTGCTTGTATTTTTGTATTTCTGTCTTACTGGTAGTATGGCCATAGCAGATGGTCCCCCCTCTGAGTCTGGTCTGCTTGAGGTTTCTTCCTATACTTATAAAACATCCAGGGAGTTTTTCCTTACCACTGTTGCTATTGTGCTTGCTCAGGGGGTGGGTAAGGTTAGACCTTACCCTTGTGAAGCGCCTTGGGGCGACTATGTTGTGATTTGGCGCTATATAAATAAATTGAATTAAATTGAATTGAATTTGGTTCTGGTGATGACCTCTGGTCTCAGCAGCGCTGACTGTAGCAGGACGAAAAAGATCGCGAAGATGTTGCAGACGGATGTGTCGGTCCTGCTGAGGGGTGGTGACACGTGGTCTGGGAGCACAGGGTCGGTCGCTCGTGGTGCCAGTCTCATTATATCCTCTACATAGACGGGAGATAGTGCAAACTTGGAATGTTCTTGTGACCTGTCTCTGTGACATTCCAGCAACCAGCATACCAATGGCTTGGTGCCTCTGATTTTGTCACAGCCATGGCATGGTCATGCGTCGTTGAAAGACGAAATAACAAAATAACGAAAACCGATAATTAAGACCGGCATAGTTGTCGCTATTTGTTGACCAATTGTGAGATGAGTTGAGAGATTTTCTCAACTCAACCTGTGTCAGCCACAGCAACTTTAGTTGGTGCTCAATCAAGCAGAACGAGATATTACTTTTGAAAACTAACAGAAATTTCACATCTTCTGTGGCCTTTAGACACTAAATCCACCAGGCATTTCCGGGATTTTATGGGAAATATATTGAATATTTACACAGTTTGAGTGTTGCATTGGAAGTTTTGTTCAGTATATATTTGAAATATTGTACTTAAAATATTGGGGTGTCAGTATTTCTGACCAGGACTGTAAATACTCTGACTGTATCCTGTAAATACTCTGACTGTATCCTGTAAATACTCTGACTGTATCCTGTATTCTTTACAGTCTGAGGAGCTAAAGCGAGCTGGATAAGTAGCTCCACAATCCTGCAGGGAGCTCTGAAAACACTTCTCAGACTCATTCTGTGTAAATCATTAATTTCACTCATTGGTGGTCAATACTCCGGTCTTAAATTGAGCTGAATAGATCTCTTCGTGTGCTCGTCTGTTTTCCGTATGCTGCACTGCAGGACTGATGGCTGAGAACTGACATGTTCTCGCCATAATTTAACCTTTCAGGGATCGATAAAGAGCATTGACTGCTGGTCTCCCTCAGGATGGGAGCTGTTTGTGAATGGAGAGATGTAATGTCAGAGGAATAGTATCCTTAACATCACCTCCTCTGTCGTTGACGTCTCCTCCGTATGTTGAGACGCAGCACGTTGGACGGTAGTGGTGGAGAAAATAAGGCAGTTTCTTCTGTAACTCGTTTAATGGACATGAAGGGATGAGCATTGTCTAGAGAAGGATGCAATTAGTGCACGAAAGCAGGAGCACTTATGTGTTACGGGACGACAGAGGATATGAAGCAGTTAGAATGACTTTAGGAGGCGCACATGGAGACTTGAGATGTCATCTGGTAGACCATCAGGTAGATTTGTAGGCTGACGCATGGTGTGCGCCTCTTCAGGTTTCTGGGCCTGTTGCTTTAAATGGAAAGGAGATGCTGGTGGCCACGCCTTCTTGTGCTTCAGAGAAGGGGCGCCTCCTTTTTTTCCCATAAGCCATGTGAGAGAGCCATGTATTGCAGAATAGGTGGGCGTGTCTCACAGCGCAAACAGAAATCCAGATATGGACTTCCGCTACGTATGTCGCAGAAGTCTAAAATGAGCCATTTCAGCGTAAATGTTGCTGATACCAGCTGATTTTCTACACACGCGTTTATTAAATTGTAGGAGTTTGAGGATGTTTAACATGAAACCCAAATTATATTTAACTGTCAAAAAGTAGAAAAACACTGATTGTGCACAATGGGACCCCTTTAAATTTGGGGAAATAAAATGGGATAACATTCATTTTGATGACTTCCTAAAGACTCATCTTAGGTCTACAAATCTTGATATTTGATTAAACATTTGCATACAGAAATGAATTATTAGCATTTTCAAACAGTCCTAATTGATCATTTACATTTTTTGCTTAGCAATTTCAGACATCTTAAAACATTATCAAGCCTCTGAGTGCTCTCCTCACCTTTGCCAATCACATTTTGAATGAACTCAAACTGTGTTTCCAATCATTAACATTGCATAGTGTAGTTATTAATGCCTTCTTGCATTTTATGATTACTTATAATATACATTGCTGGTGATATTGTTAAATTTAGGGACTCTACTCACCGGCAAAACGCGTACTGTAAACCTCCTCTGAAGATTCAACGGCCGACTTTGTTGTTCATTGTTCAATAAAGTTTTGGGGAAAAACCCTACATGTTAGCTGATTTGCTAACTTATCAATGCTTTTTCTTTTTTCTTTTTTTATTTTGCCAGATTCGATGTAATCAAGAGAGTCAAAAAATGGACTTGCAAGACAAGATCTGTGTATGACATCAGCGGTAAACATGACCAGAGCGCACGTCTATGACTGCTGCACGGTCGATGTAAACCATCCATCCATTTTCTAAACCAGCTTATTCCAATTAAGGGTCACGGGGGCTGGAGCCTATCCCTGTGATCACTGGGCGAGAGGCGGGATACACCCTGGACAGGCCGCCAGTCCATCGCAGGGCCACATATAGACAAACACATTCATACCTACGGTCAATTTAGAGTCACCAGTTCACCTAACCTGCATGTCTTTGGAAGTGGGAGGAAGCCGGAGCACCCGGAGGGAACCCACACAAACACGGGGAGAACATGCTCCACACAGAAAGGACCAGGTCAGAAGCGTACCTGGGACCTTTTAGCTGTGAGGCAACAGTGCTAACCACTAAGCCACCGTGCTGCTCCGATATAAATCAATATTTTAGAAATAAATAGACCAAGCTGGCCAGATTTCTTAAAACATCACCGTACCACTAACGTGCCGATGATTACAAAACAGGTCACTCACGTTATTTTGTTGCTATTTTTGTCCATGCTGTAGATTTTTGTAACTCCGGTACAGCAGCCCCATTCACTCTCATTCATTCTTTTCTAAACCAATTTTTTTAATGATTTCTTGCAAACAAATCAATCATCAGAGGTGAGTACAGCACTCAGAGCCTCAATTGCAATGTTTTAATATGATTATGGTTGTTAATAAAGTAAAATTATTCAGTAACTGTATAAAGCCAAGCCAGTCCTGTATTAAAAGGGTCACACTGTTTCTAATTTTTATAATCAAACACAGTTGAGATTCCATGTTAAACAACTTCTATGTCCCACAATTTTAGGTCTGCAGAAATGGAAACTCCTATTCGTAGAAGAGCTAGGAAGGACCACCCCAGGACTAAACCAAACCAACTTTTTTAGGTTCCTTAGGTGACTCCAAAACACAATCAGCATGTTCCCAAAAAAAATAAAAGCTGGCCTCAAGCCAGATATTCAAGAGGACGTCCAAAACGGCCACCAAAATCCAATGTTTTGTTATTAATAATTCTACTGTTTGTTGCTACGATGCATTTGAATGGAAATCGGTCATTTGGTGGCCATTCTGGTGGCCATTTTGGACTCCATTTTAAATTTAAAAATGAAATTATTTTGGCACAAATGTATTGTGACCTAAAACTTTTTTTATCATGGAAAATTTTTGAATATTAGGTCATTTATACACCATTTTAAGGGGGTTTAACACAAAAAAATTTGGATGCCATCTTGAATATCTGCATTGAGGCCAGTTTTAATATTTGGAGACATCCTTACTGTGTTTTGGGGTCATCTAAGGAACATAAAAAAAGTTGGCTTGGTAGGGCGTGGTCCTAGGTCCTCTACTATTCTCTATAAGCAATGTTTAGTCTTGAAACAGCTGTATTTAGACTTCTGCAATGTACATAATGTAATCTCTCATCTGGACTCCTGCTTGTTCTACGAGACACACCCACACAGGCTGTCTGTGCTCAGTGTGACAAGCCCTGATCAGCCATTACTGTACATCACAACTGCCCCACTTCCCTTCAGAGAAGGGGGTGTGGTGAGTATCACAGAAAAGACCTCACTTTTTTGTTTGTTTGTATGGGGAGTGCGGTTTCTGAACTTCAACATATTTTTGAAGACAGACATGACCCCTTTAAAACATGGTGAGTGTAAATTTGTGCAGCTATCGATTATATGATGGTGCCTGCCACTTTGCGTGGTCACCATGGAAGTAAATGAATTGCATTTCTATAGTGTTGCGTTCAATGCAGACGCTTTACAATGATGCCTCACACACACACTTTGTGCAAGGTGCTCAACTGCACATCAGGAGCAACTTGGGGATTAAGGACAGAGTCTAAGTCTGATGGGCAATCGAACTGAGGATTCTCTGGTCACCACCGCTTTAACCTACAGATCATCACCTCCCCATAGTCCATGGGCCAGGCAGGTTTTCGGTACCACCTAAAGTGAATAAACAACACTTACAATCCACCCTCAGTATACCATGGCCTACACAAAAATGTATGATAGCCATTCCAGAGTGGAGCTAGAGCCAGGTAGGGGTCAATGAAGGATTACACAGGGGTCAAAATTTAAAGGTGTTCCAATCATATTGTAAAGTACACCATATTATTGCTCTGATCATAAAAATTCCAAAAAGGTATAGTTTGGTCTCATTATGACTGAATGTTATGGAGTTATGGGGAAAAAATAGCAAAAATGGTGACAAAGGTCAATTTCAGTTTGTACAGGGGTAAAAAGTTAAAGTTGCTCCAAGTTTGATCAAAGTGATGCAAATTACTGGTTGAGCTAATAGGGTTTTAAAAAGGAATAGTTTGCACCATCTGTTATGCTTAGTTATCATGTTACGGGGTAACATATGTCATATGTTATAGTATCCAATGGACGTTGTTTGACCTTTCCTTTGGAGACCAAGCATTCAACACAGTCAAAACTATTCCATTTATTAATCCTATTAGCTCAACCAATAATTT
This sequence comes from Chatrabus melanurus, assembly GCA_900302635.1. Taxonomy (NCBI): domain Eukaryota; kingdom Metazoa; phylum Chordata; class Actinopteri; order Batrachoidiformes; family Batrachoididae; genus Chatrabus; species Chatrabus melanurus. Next base: position 5,846 of record OMMV01182850.1, on the reverse strand, counting down.
GCATCACTTTTTACCAAAATTGGAGCAACTTTTAACTTTTGACCCCTGTACAAACTGAAATTGACCTTTGTCACCATTTTTGTAGTTTTTACCCCATAACTCCATAACATTCAGTCATAGATAGTCCAAATTATACCTTTTTGGAATCCCTATGATCAGACGAATAATGTGGTTTTCAATATAATTGGAGGATTTTTACATTTTGACCACTGTGTAATCCTTCATTGACCCCTACCTGGCTACAGCTACCACTCTGTGAAGGGTATCACACATTTTTGTGTAGGCCATGGTATACTGAGCCTGGATTGCAAAAGTGTTGTTTATTCACCTTAGGTGGTACCAATTAGGTCAAAATTGGCTGTGGGCTCAACGGCTACCAGTAGTAGATGGTTTTGGCAAAGCCATACTCTAATCATGAACTTTATCGTCAACCATCTGTGACCTTTTTTCCCCAGCAGGCGCCGCGCTACGGCCCCCTGTATCACGTCGACCACTCTGGATCTTTGGCCGCCCAGGCCAACGTGAGAGTATTCATCGCCAGCATCCGTCAGCAGACAGAGGGATGCTGAACTGCGACAGCAACTCTGCGGTGGGTTCGGCCTGTGAGTCATCGCTCCGGGGTTTAACTCTTCCTGCGCCGGTGAGAGCGGCAGACTGTGGTGCGCAAGAACGAGCTGGAAATTCTGAATAAAAGCCGTTCAGGCAAAGTGAATGTTTTGTTTTTTGTTTTTTGTACAAGAGGAAAGCAAAGAGGAGACGCAGATCCGCCTCCAGTCATTTAAAAGATGTGTTCCCGTCAGTAGTTTGTTTGTTTGGCTTGCAACAGACAAAGCAGTGAGCTATTTTTAATACACCGATCTGCTGCGTGCAACATGATCAGGCTGAATATGTTTTTGGTGGATTTGTGAGCGGTTGCGGAGCTGTTGCGTGAGTTGTGTGATGACGCGGTGGTCAGGTGTTGCCTCATATAACGAGGGGAGCTGTCCAAGTGCTGAAAACAGAACCGATCTGCTCCACGAGAGATGCCAAACACCCTCACTGCTGTTTGAGCCTCATTGCCAAAGGTAAGATACCAATATGTGCGAGCTGGAATAGAAAATAATCTGCATTTTAATGGCTCGCATGAGGAAACCAGTTTGTTTTCACAAATCTCGACCATCCTTTGAAAGACGATGAATCGTTTGTAAATGCAGGATAAACTATAGATTAGAACTGTGCTGCTGTGGAGAGAAAAAAAAACAATCTAGAATGCATATTTTGTTTATGTATTTAAAATTGTTTAGGTTGAATGAAAATCGGATGCTGAGGTTGCCCATAACAACGGCAGGAGTGACTCATCCAGTGACGGAGTCTGTCGCTTCACGCGTCCGATAGGCGGAACGGATTCCGTTTCAAAACAGACTCGCTGCTTTCTGTGAAGTTATTTCAAATGCATCCCTGTCATTTAGACTTCTATTTATTTTGCTCTCTCGGTCCGCAGGTAATAAATAGCCTATAATGCTGCATTTCCACCACAAGTTGCCCGCGGGGGGAGTCGTGGTCCTGCTCGCCTTCCTGCTCCGTGAATGCGCCGTGCAGGCTGTGTCTCTCCCCCGTCACTACAGGCTCCTAGGCGGCGAGAGAGAGGGGCAGCCGGCGGCCTACCCACCCAGCGCCGACATGATCAAAGCCCTGGAGTACATCGAAAACCTGAAGCAGCGGAACGGGGAGAGACAGGAGCCCGTGGATTTCGACGAAGTGGACAAGTTCAGGGTGCTGCTCCAGCTCGCCTCGCACCAGGACGAAGGCGCGGGGAGCCGTCCGTCTCTCCCCGTCGCGCAGAGGCAAGACGTATCGGCTGAGCAGCTGATGAAGGCGCTGCTCCAGTCCCTCCAGGATCAGGTGGGAAAAGAGATGAAGCTCGGTCCCGTCGCGGCACCCAGGAACGACCGGCGCGCGCACAGACACCGCACCAAAGACACCGACGCAGCCGAGGGCGCAACGGACTATGGCAACTTTCCCAGAGCGCACAAGAAATACCCGCTGATGTTTGAGGACGAGGAGAACGCAGACGCTTCCAAACGGGCCACGGAGGACCTGGACGAGCAGTACACGCCGCAGAGCTTGGCCAATTTGCGTTCCATCTTTGAAGAACTGGGAAGGATGCCCTCCGCAGCAGCCGCCGGCCAAAAGAGAGACGCGTTCGGGGAAGACGAGGAGGGAGAGGAGAACCTCAGAAACCAGGCCTACGAGGATGTGGCTGGAGGAGAGGAGTGGGTCCCCGTGGAGGAGAGGGAGGAGACAGAGGAGTTGGTGAATGGCAGCCATGAAGAGATGGACCGCGCGCTGGGAGACCAGGAGGAGGATGAGAGGGAGGAGATGCAGCGCAGGGCAAGCCAAAACCAGGAAGACTCTGATGACGACACTAAACTGGTAGATTATTACCTGCTGAAGGTGCTGGAGATGAGCGATCAGACTCAAAAGAGAGACACCGGAGAGCAGAGAAAGAAATTGATCCGTCCCTCCCTTGTGGATCCCCGGACGGTGAGAGAGCTGCTGGAACTCTCCTTAAAGCTCCACATCCCCCCACAGGATCTGATCGACATGCTGCTCACACAGGAACTCCGTAAGCTCCACCGTGACCCCCAAGGTCAAACCCGCTACACCACCGGACAGACACCCAAGATCAGGTACTTCAGTCGGAGGCTGCCAGTGAAGAGCAAGACCGCCCCTGATGACATGGACAGAGAGGACTTTTTGGACATCATCGGCGTGGAGACCATCAGTAACGAGTACCCCGTGATGCAGAGACCCCTGAAGGCAGCACCCTCCTCCGCCAGAATCCAAATGGCATCCGCCCCCTCTGCAAATTCAGGGCCAAGTTCAGTTAAAATCCCCTCTCCCTCTGGACGCAGGGAGAACCTCTTTTTATCCGAGCTCAATAAAATGCCACTGAGGCGTCAGGCAGGCGGCGGCGAGGATGAAGGCGATGACAACGTGGAAGACGAGGTGACAACCTACCTGGCAGCCAAAATCCTGACAGAGTACCCGGACACCATCACCAAGCGAGACACGCAGGCCCAGCTGAAAGGACAGTTCCCCTACGAGCTGTACGAGCGGGCCATGAAGGACTACCTGGAGCAAGCGGACGCTGAGAAAAGGCCAACAGCCAAGAGGGAAGCCGAGGAGGCCACAGAGCAGCCCACGGAGATGCAGGAGATGGCAGCCAAGACCTCAACCCCACAGGCATTGAACAAGGAGGAGCAGCATGTTGGAAAGATGGCGGCAGGGATGTAGCTCCTTCATCTGCACGAAATTATGAATATAGTATTTATACCATCTCAGTTTGGTGGACGTGGTCTAGTTTAAATTAAAAATTTCTCTTCTATGAACTATAGCTGGTATTACTAATATCACCCTAACGAAAAACGGCTATAGAGTCTCACAGGTCCGATAGATTTTTGGATGATCACAGCTGCTTTAGTGATGCTACAGTCACGAATCCAAGTTTACAAAAAGTCTACAAGGCAGAAAAACAGGTCTATTATTTTCAATTCTGACCATTTAGGAAACAAACGCTTATTTTTCATCTGTCAAACCCACATATATGAATAGACCTGCGATTTATACGGGGAAAAAAAGGAATAAAAAAAAGAAAAGAAGCAACATTAACTTCTACTAAAATATATGTGACGTTCTATTATACAGGAATATTGTAGATTTTTCGTTAGGGCAGTTTTCCGGGCTGAGAACGAGTGTTGTTGTGACTCGTGATATATTCAGGGTTAGTGACTTTAATGTTTATGGGTAATTATTTCCAAGTCTAAATATTGGACCGTCGCCTGCCTTCCGACCCTTTCATACTGCAAAGCTCTGTATTGTTGGCAACGTGTTGTGCTATGTATGCTCATTTTTAAGTCATTTTGTACATGTTAAATAATGTGTGAAGAATCACAGATGAATAAAGCATCAGCTGGATTATTTTTCTTCTTGCCGAGTTGTGTTGTCTTATTAAATACGCAGAGTAAACAGCAGCCAACCGGTCTTCAGGATCAAAGGGGAAAAAAAGAAAATGACCGATCACACAGAATTCTTTTATGGATTTTTAAGATGGACACATTCAATTAAAAAAATAATAAAATACTCAAAGCAGAGATTATCAAAATGCATACTTTAATCTTAAATTCCAACATAATTGTGCAATATAAAAAAACCCAGTTGATATTCATTCACACTTCACTATTTTTAAAGTCTCATGGCCCCACACAAATGGTAACAGGTGATACAGATTTTTTTAATGCCATTAAGAAGATTGGAGGTTAGTATTAAAGTTTTAAAGCAATGTAAGAGCAGACAAAAAAGTGACTTAATTTTTTTTTATCGTAAATTTTCAAAAGTTTTTTTTTTTTATAACAATACAAAGTTTTAGCATGAAACCACTTTTAATATTCAGTACTCTGCAAAAGTCTTATGCACGCCACTGTTTCTGTCAAACATTTTAACTTTATTCTTCATTAGTATATCAGAAAAATGCTAATTTGAAATTTCCAAATATTAATTAAAAAAAATTCTAATGTTACAAAATGCCTATTATTTTTTAAAAGTAGTAAATGTTTTCAGATGAATAAAAATTTGACTGCTTTGTAGGTTTACAGCCCAGTGCATAACTGAACAAAAACCAAAACGGAAGATAATCAGTGAATGGTTCTTATAAAACCATGGCATAGTTCACCCAAAATAATTCCATCTTTAAAAGGTAACGGGCAGCCACACGACATCTCTTTTAACCTTTAATGCAGCACTCTTTATTACAAGTTAGACATTTAGAAACTTTTCATTCTTCTCATAGAATCTTTGCTTTATCTTAAGCATAAGACTTTTACACAGCACTGTATATATAATTTAAATATACACTCAACTTCAGAAAAAAAGTTAGAATTTTCATTTCCCTGATAATCAATTAATACATTGCTAATTTTAAACCAAAACAATCACTACAAAAAATATTGCTGCGCTTCCATAACTTGTGCATAACAAAAACTTTGCATCAGAATTCACACTGCTTCAGGCAGAAGGTGGACAAACAATCAATTTGTGTTCTTTTAAAAGTGTTCAGTGGGATCAATGCTAATCTGATATCCATATTCGGATACAATACACTTTGTTGAGGTGTTCCTCCTGGTGACATCTCCTGATCCACGAGTTAAAAAGCAGGTTTGCTCATATACTCCTCCATGGTCTAGAAGAAAAAAAAAACAAAAAGGCACAAATACTAGAATCACTGTTCTAACTGCACAAGGCAATTATTAAACCACACAGTTACACACCACCTGTTATTAAGAGCTGAGAACACCAACACACTGTTACTAACACAAGCAGAACATCTAACCTGTCTGTCCATATTCAAGGTCATCCAAACAGCTCCACCTCATACCAATCACTGTTGTCATCCTGAAGCGATAATGGTCAAAATGAATGGGAGGCTACACTGCACACATTCAACTCTAGTGTGTTAGTCACCCTGACTCACAAACACAGAGCAACACACCCAGTTAATAACTACGCTACTGCACAGAACCTACAGGGGGAGCAGGAAGCATCAGACAAAGACTAAACCTATGCTACGTATCCCTCTCTCACTCAGAATAACACAGAGACAGAGAGAGACAGACACAGACAGAGAGACAGACAGAGAGAGAGACAAAGAGAGACAAAGAGAGACAGACAGACAGAGAGAGAGAGACAGACAGACAGACAGACAGAGAGAGAGACAGACAGACAGACAGAAGAGAGACAGAGAGACAGACAGAGAGACAGAGAGAGAGAGACAGAGAGACAAAGAGAGAGAGACAGACAGACAGACAGAG
>OMMV01182849.1:0-15517 GCA_900302635.1 Chatrabus melanurus | reverse complement strand
GTCTAGGGTGTAAATCACAGATTCAGAAATCATGACACCAGAAGCTCAGTAGCATCACTTTTCACTCAAGCTGCCCATAATGTCTCTTCTCTGAGGTATGTGGGTATTGAACTGGTAAAACCACCTTGGTGTGGAGGTAATAGCAGAAAAATGCATGGCATTAAGGGGTGAGCCAGAGCGATGTATATGTGCAGGTAAAGCCATAGTGATTACATCACATGTAAAAAATAAAATAAAATACTTACTGTCTTTTGAAACAAATATATTTACTGTTTTGTTAAATGCATTTTAAATGCATTTTCTTTAAATATAAATTCAGTTTTCAATATCATTGAATGGAAAAACAAAAAAGTAAAAAATATAAACACATTTAATCTGGAATTTAAACAGTTAAAACTGACCCCAATGCCCCCCACTCTCTCTCCACTCAAGGCCACGCTTCCAATGCTTTTTGCTGCAGGGATCAGAGCGCCAGAGGGGGGAAAAACAATTTTCAGTGAAATAAATCCTTAATTTCTCAATGGTTCACAGTGGTTACGGTTTCAAACCATGTAGGAAGCGTTTTTTTGTTTTTAAATCAGTGTCATTGAAGGCTTCAACTGAGTTTAAGTGCTTAAACTGCTGTGACATCAGTGGAGCTCTGGAGTCACAGTGACACAGACACTGACTGCTGCTGGAATCACACAACAAAATGAAATAATTTTTCAAAACGGAATGCAACACCGTGAAAGCATGGAGCATAATATGAAATGATAGGCGTTTTTGTATGGTCCAAATAAATCATGATGTTCACCATACAGGGTTGCATTATCTTACAGCTGGCAGTGTCGCACAGCATTAGCATGCTAATGCTAGCGGGCCATAACCAGAGTAGCCCGTATTGTAAGCAACACAAAATAATACTAATAGTGTTTATTTCTGGTTTGCTTTATTGAAAAACAGAAGTACAAATACTTACAAAGTGTGGCATTTCCGGCTTGGTCAGCCAAACGTGAGGCTACCAGTGTGTGTGGTTGGCGGTGTGTGTCTTGCAGTGAGTGCAGCGGTGTCTGCGCATGCACAGTAGTACGTGACCACCATGCAAACAAACAAACAAACATACATACATCCAGACAAATTCCCCATTCAACACACTAGTAAGGACTCGCTTCCGCTCGCCCAATTAATTTAATACTTCTCAAGGGAGAAGCATTTTGGATTTACACCCTGGACATGCTCGCCCCAAAGGGACTCAATGAGAATTTTTATGTGCTGCCATTTTTTATAATTTGTGTTGTTTTTATAATTTTTTATAAATTCTGTCATTTTTATAATTGCTGTAGCTTTGGAGGTTGGTTGGGTTACAAATCTCATGGGCCATCATCTTCTTCTTTGTATAATTTGAGATGTTGGACATACATATATTATACAATTTTTATCGGGATATATTGTGTTTGTGATTTTCTTCCAAAAATGTTTGTGTAATATAGCCTCTTGCTCATTGCTGTGGTTTTTAATGATTTAGTCACCAGTACCACCCCTTTTAGGTCACCAGAGGCACCTCTGAACTGTATATACTTCATGCACAGTGTGTAGTATATATCTAATATTCTAATGTGCAAATGTATATCGGGAGCTTATCCCCTTTATTGTAAATTACTATTATACTTTTAATCCTTCACTATTTTTTGGGCAAACATTATTTAGATATAGTCTTTTCATTTATTTCTTTCAGTAATATTATTATTATTTTGTTTATTCTTGTAACATTATTATTTTGTTTATTTTCACTTGCAATATTACTTTTCATTAACAACATTAGTTCTATTTGTAAATATCTTATTTTTTTGAAACTGTAAATAATTGCTCGTATAAATAATAATCTTTTTCATTCTTTACTATATTTTTTGAGTAATATTCTTAAGCCTTCATCTTTTCATGTATTATTCAGTGACATTATTACCATTTTGTTTATTATTTTCACTAAGAATATTAATTCTGTTTGTTTTTTTCAGTATGTTTCATTTTATTTATTTCTACTTGTAGTATTCTCGAGGTTTTTCTGGTCATGTGACCTGGTGTTAATCAGATGGCTTGTCATGTGACTTGATGCAGGTGTATATAGTTTGTCTTTGCCGCATGTAATTTTGTCTGAAGAAGGGTCTAGGCTTGAATCATCACTTACTTGGTCGGTAAATAGAGGTTTTTTTTTTGGGAGCAGTAACTGGTGTGTGGACACTTTCTGCTTTTGGAGTATGGATAAGGGACAGTAAATTAGTCAAGTCTGGGAACACGCGTTGGTGCCGCGCTTCGCCATGTCCATAACACCACAGAAGCACCTTGGATTCTGGATGGCAACCACCCAGGCATACAATCGGTCCATCCCTACATCTCTAAAATAACCATGTATCTGCCACAGCCAGGTGAAGCGTGGGTATCCTCATTGTCTACCGGCTCAGGCTGATATGGATAGCCTCGCGCAGATACAAACAAGGGCCGATACAAAGCAACCATAAGATAACCATTTTATCATTCATATATTGGCCCTGTATATGACTGGACTTAGGTAAGACTCCACATTTGAAGTGTGCAGACTGTACATGTAAAACAGAGTCGTGGGACACACTCAGAATGAAACGTCATCACAATGGAAGAAAAGCTCATATTTGTTGACATGTCACACAAAATCTGTCACAGTAGAGATGACAAAGATCATTTAAGAGAGCAGATTGGACATACTATATGTTTCTGGTGATGGTGACTGCTTTTATCAGCTGTTCAGAAACAAATTACGTGCGCGCTTTTTTTAAATGAAAAGAGAGGAATGAACACACCTCGCCTGAGCTTTGCTGTCAGAGTGAGAGAGAGAGACAGAGAGAGAGAAAAAAAAACTATGGACAGGTTATATTGCGTCATTTCATGCTGCATTTCGAGAAGTGGATCGTAGAATTTCAAACATTGTCTGATATTTTTCCAAGGCTGTCTTTGGTCGCAAGAGTGTGACAGCAGTCGTCCTTGAAGCTGTCACGCAGCGCAATGTGAGACCACCGTTTCAGACACACAACCAAAGATCGCGCCACGTTTCTTTCACAATGCTAATCTTTCAGTGGGACAGCTGAAAATCGCACAGTGTATACTGCAAAACAACATTGCGTCTGTCATTCTACAGCCAGTCACCGTTGAGGACGCACCAAAGATCTGTATCTGCCCTCAGTCAGTCCTTCTATAGCCAGGCACATTGGAGGATGGGCCTAAACCCAGCTTTTGGGTCCGCTGTGACTTATGTATCTGTGATTCTTTATTTATATCAGGCCAGTGTAAAGGGCATATTTTACAACATATTAATTATATATACATACATACATACAAATTTACCTATGTTGGGATTTTAAGAAGACTTGTGACTCGTTTTAAACTGTTTGGATTATATTTTCATCACTTAATCAGCATTATCCAAGAAGAACGTGCATATTTATGAGCTAGAATTGTGACATGGCAGAGAACATAAAAAGAGTCAAACCATACTTTGTCTTTCCTCCTCTATTATACTATCATCAGCCGATTCCACTGATGAAACTTTATTTTTTTATCATTTACAAATCAATCTATGCATACTTGCAGATACAGTCACTTCCTTTGATGAAACTTTGTATTTATATGATTTATGGGTCAGCCTGTGCATACCTGCAGATGCTGCAGACGAAGCACGTCGGGTGGTAAGTGCGTCCTAGAGCGGAGACCACCTCTCCTGTGATGAAGCTCTCACAGCGGTCGCAGCGTGTGCCGTAAAGACGCTGATAGTCTGCCGTACAGATATACTCGCCCTTCTTCTGGAAGAATCCCGATCGGGCCAGGTCACAGTTACACACTGCAGAGAGAATTGGTAAAACACTTGAATTTTTTTTAGTTTTTTTTTTAGTTTTTCTAAAATGTGTCCTTCAGGTCTACCACACAAACAAAGTAGAATATTAAATGTTTTAGAAGTCCATCATGCTAACGGAGGTCTTGACTTGTTTTTACCTGTTTCTGAGTGCGCGTGCTTGTTTCTGTCATTTTGGTTTCACCTATGGCTGCGAGGGAGGTTATTCTCCCCCAGTCAGCGGTGAGACAATTTACTTTAATGTGAATATAATGATATAATCAGCGGAAAACTCATTTTGTGCAACATAACGTGTACAAAACTAGACTGCAACCTCCCAGCATCAACACAACATTGACTACAAACTCATCACAGTAAATGTCAATCGGGAAGGAAGCAAAATCATTTAGTGAGGGCTTGATTTGTGTATGTGTGCACCTCTGCACTGTGCATTCTCAGCAGACAGTAAGTCCTATCTTCCCAAATGGTGCAAAGTGGCACACAGTGTTATTGCTATTTTCCATCCGACACAGTCGTGTGGTTTTCACACACAGCATCCACGACCTCCAAATCAAACATCCAATTGTACTCATGTGCACCCATGGGCGTTTTTCTTGAAAAATGAGATGTGGTCAGGCACTGTCCCAGGCACCATGGACCAGCAAAGGTTGATGTAAAATCCAGAGCACTGTATTTAATGGGTGCAACACTCTGACGCGCATTACATAAGCAGGTTCACAAGTCATGTGTACCCTACTTTTAGACATAATGAAACTGAATTGAAATTACCCATTAAATAAAATAAAAGTAAACACTCATGGAAAAATACAAAACTTTAATAACTCTGGTTTGCACACTATTCTTACGCTGCTTTTCTTCCTCCCCAGGCCTGGCTGTGACAGAGAATGTGTGGAGAATGGGTGGATGACCAGGGGGTATTCAGGTTTCACCAGGTATCCAGAATTTACACATGGTTTGATTTGAAAACATAGACTGCTGATAATACAGCAATAAGATGCGTACCAACCCGTGCTTTGTTACAAGCAATAACCACACACTCCAACCTTTACATAAAAGAAAAACTTACTGACTCCATTTGCCAATGGCGCACAGATTGAGCGCACAACAGTTTGAGTCAAACTGAACAGTTTTTAACTTACTTTAAAAAGTACTGCAGGCAACAGATCTACTATGGTACTTCCATTCATTCTGCAATTTGCATGTGAGGTACCCCTCAAAGGCCAGCTGAAAGAGCTGCACCTTTCAGTCATGCTGTCAGTGAACAATCTTCACACATAGCAAGTGGATGCAACACGTTATTCCAACTCTCACAGCAATCAATACACTTCCAGCATTATGTTTCTTCAGCCTGCTGATCTGTGGGCAGATCTATTCACAGGTCAGGTCTGTGAGCATGAGCTGGTGCCATGCATCACCACATTCACCACACAATGCAACCACCTTGGGTCCTGGATGGCAACCACCGAGGCAGACAATCAGTCCATCCCCACCTTTTGAAAGTAATCACCTACAGTATCTGCAGCAGCCAGGTGAGATGTGGATCCCTCCTTGGCTTTATCCAGCCACTGGGGTACTAAATACTGGGGCATCTGTGTGCTGGATCATGTCCAGAGAAACATGCCACATGGCCAAAATGTCATAGCTGACATTCCCTCACAAAGCAAGTGATACTCCTCACCTGAGTCTCCCAACATTTGACACAAAGTAATTCAGCGGTATACAACAATCCTCTGAAGAGACCTACTACCAAAGACATCCACTCATCACCTTAGGTCACTGGGTAGTGTCCACATCTCACAACTATACAGTAAGACAGGATGCACCAAGACCCTAAAGACTTGACCTTTGTCCAGCGATCTCTTGACTCCATATTGTAAGCTCTTCCCAGGCATCTCAAAGGCTGAAGACTGTCTTTGTAACCTCCAGCTGAAAAACTAGTGTCCTGACAGGTGGCATTGATAATGGTCAACAAATACAAGCTTACATAGGCATGCATTTCTTGACACAGCTTAGAACATTTGTATACCAGCAGGCACCACGTCACCATTTCATCCTCTGTTGAGGCTCTAATGCCTTAACCTAATGACACCCATGCCCGCTGAGACACTGGCACAAGTGCAGCCATCTCAGAACAGATCCGCCAGTAATGAATAATGGAATATACAGCAATGCAGAACAGCACAAAGGTCAAGGGTCAGCAAGGTTTGATAAATGGACTGCATTTCTATAGCAGATACTCAAAGCACTTTACAATGATGCCTCACATTTACTTCCCCAGCTAAGGCCAGTACCCATTTTTACAGGTGGGTGGACTGAGACAATGTAGATTAAGTGTCTTGTCCAAGGACATAGACAGGTAGCATGAGCGGGATTCGAACCCAGGTCTACATATTGGCAGACCAGCACCTTATCCGCTGAGCTACCTGCTCTACATCAAGTAGCAATGCTGTGTCAGAGCCTGTTGTCATCACCGTATATACACAGAGGGTGCCCTTGAGACTCTGCATGCAAGATGGGAGAAAATGGGCTTTCCACGTTTGGAGAAAATTTTTTACCAAAGTCATTAAAACTAACCCAAATCTTAACCTTCACCCTAATCCTCAATTTAGCTCACTAGTATTCAAATCCAATGAGGGGGTAGAGAGCCAATGCAATAATTTGGTTCATGTGGGAGCAGTAATCAAAAGTGCAGCGATGCTAGCAATTTAAGATGAAATAATGAAGGGGAAAAAAGGGGATTAAACAAACCACAACTGTCAACACCATCCAAACATAAGAATAGACACTCAGAGATACTCGCTCCTTACATCTTAGACACAGAGATACACAAATTAGTTCTTTGTGATTCATTGATCCCAAAACATATGGGTCTGTGCAGCCTTGACATTTGATCAATGCTGATCAAAACTTGACCTTTGACTATAACACATAACCATTCCACCATGTATAAAGCATATTTCCCTCCTGTTTGAGTTGAACAGTTATGACCTTGAGTTTGATCTTTCAAAGTCACCCAAAGTCAAAGGTCAGGTGACCAAATAGAAAGGTGATATATGACTTCATATTAGTGTTTCATAACAACCATAGGTGTATCTTTAACCTTTTTCTTGGAAGAGCCATTCCATATCCCATAAATATAAGCACTGGAACCAAATTTTGACCTTAGTCTGTGACCTTGACTTTTAAGGTTTTTTCTGAAAATCAAATTTGTTTCTCCTTGGCTGACCATCATTTATTCCATTGACTTTGGTCCAGATCGGATCACAACTATTCAAGTTATTTTGTTCACACACAGACAGCTAGACAGACTGACACACAGGATCAAAAACAGTAACCCCACATGTGCGATCACTATCTGTGGCTGTAAAAATCTAAGATTTGAAGATATAGCTAGTCTTGCTTCTTCTATTCACTGTCAAGGTAGAGCTCCTTTGTGTTTTTTAAGTCAAAAATTGTGGCAATTTGGTGAAATCAGGAATTCAAATAAAAAAAATAAAAGAAACCGGTGTTTTTGACCAAGTTAATTTAATTAATTGAAATTAACTCTCATCAGTGGTTGTCCCAATATTAATAGCAGTTGACAAAAATGTTATTGTTTAATGGGGCTGGATTAGATTGGTTTAGACTAACAACAGTACTTTAAGAATTATCATCCTAACCACCACCCACAACTTTAGAAGAACCAGGGCTTACTTAAGATTTTCAGAATGCCAATTTCTGATTGTGTCATTTTGTGAAACCAAAAGCCAAGTTGAAAAAAAGTGAAACTTGGACCAACTTACAAAAATTACTGCAATTTGCTGCATCTAAATTTATTAGTTTTACACCTGATCTTGTCAGAACTTCTCAGAAGTACAGAAAAGTAGGCCCTGAATAGTACGAGGTGGTGAGACCGCTTGGGAAAACCAGGGGCTGTGTGTGTTTTTACACGTAGAACTGGAGGTGCATCACGAAGGGCATCCGGCATAAAAAGTGTGCAAAATCCCAATGCGGATCTGTACTGGATCTACTGTGGCGACCTTGAACAACTGAGGGCAGCAACAAGCTACAACTAAATTTATTGGTTTATCTCAAAGTATATTTATTATTTAAGGTTTCAAAAAATTACAAACATACTTTAAGAAAAACATAAATTTAGGTATAATAAATGACAGTATTTTTTAAGTTGGACAAAGTTTCACTTTTTTCAGTGCACTTTTGTGCATATCTTGTAGCTAAAAAGCTGTGATAAAGCAACATGAAATATGAGCAGGCTGCTGGACTTTTCTGTGTGCAGTTTACATGCACACAGTTTCCATGTCTGAATGGGATCCCCCAGGCACTACGAGTTCCTACCATAGTCCAAATAGATGCAAGTTAGGTTAGCTACCAGCACATGAGATTTGAGTCTTGCCTGGTGGATTCTTGCCCAGTGAGAGTTGTGACAGGCTCCAGTCCCCATGTAGATTCTGCACAGGATATCAGGGTATATGAAACAGGTAGGAGGAAATTATTGCCGCTTCAATCCTGATCGCTGTATTTCAGACGGTAAGATGATAAAACAAAAAACAGAGACAAGCTTTCAATTCTGTACATAAAGGCCCTTTCACACACTGACGTATGGCCGGGCGTTTGCCGAAGGAGAGTGAAAAGTTGATTGACATGGACCAGCGGCGGGGTCCGCCAGATTCCGCAGGGGCAGGGTCGACGTTGATCAGGTGGCGCTGGTGTTCATTGTGGACTCAGAAAAATTTTCTCTCCCGTTCATGCCAAAACGTCAGCAGGAGTTGAGCCCCACTACCAATACGGCATTGCTGCTAGTATGCTGTTACTGCTCTGTGCGCCTCTGTTGGCCACTGGCGGAGGTCATTCGTTTCCTGGAGCCCGGAGAGAGTGGATAGTAGAGATGCGCGGATCGCCGGTCCCAAGGTGGAAACTTATTTTCCAGTCATAGAAAATCCAGTAAAACGTGTTAAATGTTTAATGTCAAAAAAACCATCTACAGATCATTTCCCTATTTGGCTCCATGCTGCGCGCGGCGCGCGTGCATGAACCAGATTGAGCCGCGCACATTATTTGGCTGCTCAGATATTTTGATGCGGCTACAGTTTAAGCTAAAATTAAAATGCAATGCAGATTGTCTTTTTTGAAAACTGGCCAGAGCCGTGCATGCCACGGGTGTGGGTGAGGCAGTGGAATTTCTGCACTGGATAAATGATCGTCCCATCCAAATCCGCAGATTTTCACGGATCTGCGATGAAATGACATGCGTGAAATAGGCACTGAGACTCCTGCCACTCTAAAATTTGCCAACTAGGTTTAAAGAAGAGTGCCACAGAGGGCCACAGGTGTGCGTAATGAGGCTGGAGCAGTTGCGCACTGACAGCTCTGGAACTGTCCACAGTCCGAGTTGACCTGCACTCTACGTTTAAGCTGAGCTGGTGAGATTAGTTTCATATAAGGAGGCGAAGTAATTGTGCGCAGTGACGTGCACTCCTGTGCAGAGCAGGTGATCCGGACCACAATAGAAAAAAGTGTTATTCACTTTTTTGTGTTATCCGTGTATTTTAATGTGCACTATATGTTGTATGTCATATGCTGTACATTATTTTACTAAATAAATTCATTCAATGAATCAAATCTGAACGCCTCTCATTCCGGCACAAACAGACGTGTTCCACAGGTTGATTTTATTTATTTTTATCTACATACAGAGCTGTGAATTTCGCAATGCATGTCAAACTTGAGAATTGAGAAATAGAATAATTGTAATGATGATCGGGTGGGGGTTGGGTGCAGATATCTAAGTCAGCGAAACTCTTTGGTGGAGGTGGACTATTTATTTTTAGCAGCGGGTTCGGATGACGTCAGAGCTGAGCTGCAGTGATCCGTGTGAGCTTGAGGTCCTTGAGGTGGCAGGTTGTGTCGAGTGTGTGTGGGCTGTGTGGCATCTCGGCCGTTGGGTCGGCGATTGGCTCTGCCGGGCTGCACTGCTGTTCCGCAGAGTGCGCTGCCGGTGCGCCCGCCCTCCGACGGTGAAAGTTGAACTGCGTCATGATGAGTTGGGTGGACCATCGTCGGGCGCCGAGCTCCGCTTGTGCGGCATCACCCTCTGCTGAGCTACATTGACCTGCATTGACAAGAGGAAATTTGGAGCCCTGGAGCGAGCCTTCTCCAGCATTTCACAGAGATTTTTGAGACTCTGCTACATCTGCCAGCGTCAGACATGTCACGTCATAGTGTGAAAGGGCCTTTAATAAGCTTTTCCCTGAAATGAACACAGATTCTTTCACCCAAATGATTCCTGATTTACGAAATCATTATCCCGGTTCCTGTGTAGCACCACTTTGTAGTTCAGGTAGAATGAAAACAGAGCTCATGGATTGGAGACAAGATCAGAGGCTCTACAGATCAAGAAAGGCTGTGTGGATGTTTAAGATGTAAGGAGCATAAAGTCCAAAGAAAGCAGCAGAAACCACCTGAAGGAATGTCAGGTTTGGGAGCATGCACCATTGTTGTGCATTTCCACAGAGTGATGATTATCTCCCAAAATTAACTATGCATCTAAGACAGGTGTTAGTGTTGCAGCCGACGCTCCCTCACGATGCATATCATTCTGATTAACTGCTCATTTGACACAAAGTCATTCCAGCGGTACACAAGGATTCTCTTTCCTCAAGGAAAGCCTGGTTTTTATTACTGCACTGCTGCACTTTGGAGCCATCTAGATTGACAGGCGCATGTCTGCTCACCATTACAATTCTCTACTGATGACAGTGCCGCATACAGCACCAGAAACAGCAACATAGAAGAAGAAGCCAGTAGTTTTCAGCATGCATAGAATACCATCTTATTTATGTGTGTTTCCTGATGTGTTATGTAAACATCCTGCTCAATTTTTTCCATTATTTTGTTGCGGTTCAAGTCCATCGTGCAGCAGAAACGACATGCCATTATGAATTGGCAAGTGCATGTGAAAGTGTGTCAAAATATACAGTTGTGGTCAGAAGTTTGCATACACCCATCATGGGCATGAATGTCATGGTAACTTTGGGATGTTAATGATTTCTTTAAACTGTTCTTTTGCCAGGGTGGAATGATTGTACAGCATACATCATTAATGACTTTAAAAAAACAAGAATTGGGTGCACAAGTTTGAATTTATTTTGGATTTTCTCTAATCCACACAGGGTCAAAATTATACATACAGGCTCAAATATATACATATTGACTTAAATCTTTTAATAAGTGGTGCTGAAATTACCATGACATTCATGCCCATGATGAGTGTATGTCAACTTCTGACCGCAACTGTATACGGTATGTCAAATATGACATTATTTTCTTTTATCGATTAGCCAGAAGTGACACAGCCTTGCAGGAGCACAAGAGTAAACAGTTTTTAAGCCCTGTTCCCACTTTCCCAGAAGATCACGATTTGAAATCATGTCCATACGTTTGGAAACCTTAGAGAGTATGGGAAGGTGTCTGTAATGAATCAGGAAATTCCATGATTTTGGCTTCGGTCTTGTTTTAACTGTTTAACTGATTTTCAAGATGTTTGAAAATTTCTTTTGTCCCATGCGAACTTTGACATTGTTTGGTAATCCTTTCCATTTCCACGGAGCCCGTAACATTGTTTTACATGCTGTGACATCACCGGGAAGGTTTTCAGAAGTGCCAAAGTTGTGCAAAAGTTATACTACAGGCGTGCCACAGTGTCGTTATGCTGCAGTTGTTTTTGCACCCATCACATGGTACAAATCTTGCATGTTAACGTCCTCAAACCGGGTGCTCGATCACATTTGTGGGCAAAAGTGATCTTCACACGCTGGTTTGTCATGATTATAGAACGTGACCTTCCGGGAAGCATATCTGTGAAAGTGACAATGCGGCTTTACTCTACTGCTACTGCTGCTGGAGTACAGGTTGCACTCTGAAACTGATGGAGGAAATCAATCTTTTGCCCATCGGAATCACATTCCTTTGAGGGCGGCACTTGGCGTGGTGTTGATGTGTCATCGGTCCCAACTTGAGGCAGCTCATTTGAGTTGGCATGTGGAATATCCTGTCTCTTAGCATGAAGAAAAACTATGTTAAAAAAAGAAATTAAGCAGAGCTGCATCTACAGTATATGCATTTTATCTTCCCTCACTTACAGTACATTCACCATGTTATTTCCACAAATTGGTAATCGGTGCATACTGAGGTGGTAGACCAAACTAAAATAAAATTCACATGCAGTATCATTTACTCTTGAAATCTTATACTGTTTCAACGCCGATTCCAAACCACTGTCCATTAACACAGTATGAAGGAGTGGAAACATAAGCTGGCTGGAAGAATGGCTAATGAGGCAGCTGATGGTGTCGAGTTCAACTGACAATACACGGAAATATGCTGAAAAGTACTTTTAATAATACACTGCTCATAGTTGAAGGTGGGCTACATACATCACCGTGAATAAAGTTAGCAATGCCTTATTCTGCTTGTGTCAACAATTTACTGCTAATAAATGGCGTCATTCTGGCCGTGCCACAGAAAGGAGTTGCAGCTCCCGGCTCACTCCAGCCTGCAGTGTTCAGTGTGTGCTAGTAGGCCCTGACACACACACACACACACACGTAAAACCCTTCAAAGGAGCTCATTTAATCTTGAGCTGTTTATGAGTGCAGCATATTGACTTTATGGTGTAATAAAAGATCAATGGGCCCTTAAAATCAAAACAATCTGAGAGCCCACAAGAAAAAGAAAACACGTAAATCCAACCATGATGGGACAGCACGGTGTGCGTGGAGGAATGATGAAACGGTACAGTGTGCACGGTAAGATATAACGATATATTGTTATCATTGTGCCGTCATTGGTGTCAAGGCATGATGCCTGCAGGAGTAAAGGAATAGAGAAGACTGGAAAAGCAGGGATGAGTAGGACCAAAATCTTTAGACTTTTATTGTGTTTAAAAAATACATGTGCGTGCGTGTGCCAACCACATTTCCACAACCGCTGAAAAATAACAGGGAGCTTCAAATGTCACCGCTGCGTTTTGAACCAGTAAAGGCACTTACCAGAAAACCCAAATCACATGCTATCTGATGCCTTTATGGAAAAGAGGAATCGGAATTTAAAGATTTCCACATCTATCAAGCTCTCTGCCACTGGAAAATGCATAATTGTGTCTTCAAATGGCCCAAAAACATACATTTTTAAAAAATGTATTTTTATTCCTCTGCACTAAAATTCACTTCTAATTTCTTCTACTTTCCTGGATTCCTTCTTCATCTCTCTCTCTCTCTCCCACTCTCTCCCGCAGCCTTACAAAATTACTTGCTTTTCAATCTGCACCCACGTAGATTTTTCTCAATTAGCCTAATGCACCTCATTAGCATACAGACGCCTGACCCAATCACAGTCAGCCAACTGGATCTACTGAGTCTGGATTGGACAGGCTGGATGGATGGTTCACCTGTTGTAGCTAATCACACTGTTTTCTCCTGAGTGGGCGATTGGCTGGATGCACTGCAGGACGTCCCCCTTCCTCAGTTGCCATAGGAAACGTAAACCTTCCACAGTTGCCCTAGAGACAGCACGGAACCAGTCTAAACGTTGTGGCAGTTTGTGGCCATGGTGCCACATTTGGTGGTGTTATGGTTGAATTGGTGCTGTGATGATAATGTAAGTTGTTCCTGAAACCTTCTGAGAATGTAATGTATGAAGCAAAACAAAGGTCTTACTTAAATGTAATAAAAGAACATCCCATCTCGGTAAAATTCATGGTTGCTGTATCTTAACACTAGAAACATTTTTGAGTCAATTGCATTTAAGGCAAAATCAGTATTATTTGAACAGATAAATACTTGTTATACAGAATCAGAGAATTACAGCAAATGGAAATTAACCTTAATTTCCCATTGTCTTTAAAGAAACTAATAATACAAAGAAAGGAAATATTTGTTTGCTTCTGTTAGAATGATTTGTTGCTTAGAGCTGTCACATGTAATAAGACATGTGACACCAAGATCAAATGAATGCATATATTTTAACACTTACCAAGTTTTTTGTTTGTTTTGTTTTAGCTACGTGTAACAACATATTTGTGTTGAAACCAAATAATAATATACGATCATAGCTTTAATTTGAGGGTAATTGCATTCAAATGTTGGGATTACAGAATAATTTCGTTATTGAGAAGTGTTAAATATCCATTGTCCAGAGGAGACTGTCCTGCAGTAACTAAGTGACCGCACATGAAGAAGAGTACAGAGAGAAGCCACCAAGAAGGATATGACCACTCTGATGGTATTACAAACTTCAGTGGCTGTGATTAGAAAGCCTGTCTTTCTCTATTGTACTTCATTATGAAGCCATGACTGTTGAAACAACAGCAAAATTTTATTTAATGTACTGTCTCTCTAATCACAGCCACTGAAGATTGTACTAAGGGCCTTTCACACCAAACGCGGTATACGTGGCATCTTCCAATGACATAAGCAGAGGGGAGCGCAGACCCCTTCACACTGGACGCGGTGCTTGCTGCTGAGTAGGCGGAGTTTTCTACATCACCAGCTTTCTGTTCTGGCTGCCTGAGCAATCATATATATATATATATCTATATATAAACCCTCAAACCCTCATGTACCAGAAATTTTAATCTATTAGGTAAGCATTACGTGACCTAGTGATATCCAATAATCTAGCAATTGTAAGTGTGTGGATGCTCTTCTTGATGCAACCCTCCTCATTTACCTGGGCTTGGGGCCCGGCACTCACAATGCACTGGCTGTACACCCCATGTTGTGCCACAGAATTTCTTAATCATTGGATTTATTGAATTCTTAGAGATATATAACACGAGGGGGCCGATCTTGATGGCAGACGCAAATACAAGTTGTGGAAAGGGTGCAAATCCATTTGGGGCTTGTCTGAGCACACAGTGCTGTTTAAGCAGTGGTGAAATATTGGTGCAAGGGCAGGTGAGTGGTACAAATGGGTTGAATTTACCTTGTTCATTAAGGCGCAATCTCACCTTGACATTTGGGCCAAAGTAGATGAACGTATTTGGTGTCTGCTGGACTCCGCTAACCTCAGCTGGCATCCGCCGGCCTCTGCTGGTCTACGCTGAGGAACGTCAACTGCGTCCAAAAATTTTCAACATGTTTAAAATTTCTCTGCGTTTGGCGACGTAACTCTGGCTATGTTGGAGACCATTAAGGAAAGTTAATCTCCGCTACAACCAAATTCCCTATGCTAGTCACCACTAGCCTAAGTTACAGGTGCGATCATCTACTCTGGCTAACATTTGGGTGCTGCTTCCCCCTCCCTGCTCAGAATCACTGGACAGTGGTGTGTCGACCACCTTTCCCACACGTTGCCACGTTGGCAAAAGTCCCACTTGTTCTAATGGCGCACTGGCTAACGTCCGCCTCCGCTAGCCTCCGCTTGCACCATGTTGTGGAATGCCGAGCTGCTTTACAGGTTCGCTACCAAACGCCGATCAAACGTGATTTTTGCTGACATTTGGCCAATTTTCTAGACTTTGCCCTGCATTCACCAAACGCTGGGGTAAACGTTATAGTGAGATTGCGCCTTTAGATATCGGTGTGTCATAGTCCAGAGACATACCTGTCATTCCCTTTAAACCAGAGTGTACCACGTACACAGCTCTGTGGTATTGAGAAA
>OMMV01182843.1:8282-19019 GCA_900302635.1 Chatrabus melanurus | reverse complement strand
CGACCTTTTGAAGACAACAGACTGATGGCTGGACAAAGCCCAGGGACTAAAAATGTGTCTGCCGTGCACGTCAGCTGATACAGCCGAATATTTAGTCAACAGATGAGAAATCATTTCTACATCGGCTTCATAACGATACAAGGAAGGTGAGTTGAAATAGAAACTCAGTTTTTTTAAACATTATATGCCTCAGGAGTTTCTGCTGTGACAAACCGAAGGTGGGCGATATTACAGTGATGAAAAATATTAAATCTATTCTGTATAATAACTACAGAATAATTCATCACGGCTTCAAAAATACTGACAAACTAAATATCTGCAAGAAACTTACATTTTTGTCCATCTTTTACGTCCGTCTGGGTCTTTGTTCTTGGAATCAAAACAAATGGAGCTTTAATCCACATTTCTTCTCCTCGTTTTTTCTGGACAATCGTGTGTTTTCTCTGCTACGTTTTAGCTTATAGCTGCTGTCAGTGCCGACGTATAGAACAACGTGCACAACAGTCATTGATATACGTCTCTTATAAGTCTCTTAAATCCTTTAACCGCTGAAAATGCTTTAAAGTTCACGGTCTGCTGCTGGCAGTACGGTAGCCCAAGTAGTTCACTTAGAAAATCCCCCGCGTGCGCAGATGCGTTTTGCAAGTCGCTTATTGTCAAATGTGAGTACAGCACTCAGAGGCTTGATTTGAAAGAATGTTTAAATAGGAGTAAGGCTGTGAAAGAAGAAGAAAAAAAAAAAAAGGGAACTGATGCTTTAAACGCAACAACAACTACAGAGAAACAGACATCATTTCATATTTACAAGTACAAATTTCCTTTAAAATATTAAGTGCCTTTTTCGGGGCACCTCGTGGCTGAGGGGTTAAGGCGCATACCATATATGCCGTAGAATGCGGTCTGCAGCGTCCCCAGGTTCGAATCCCGACCTGGACGACCTTTGCTGCATGTCTCTCTCCCTATCTTTCCCTGTTTCCTGTCTCTCTCACGGTCTCTAATAAAGGCTGAAAAATGCCCAAAAAATATCTTTAAATAAAAATATTAAGTGCCTTTTTCGATGTTATAATTCCGAGGACAAACCACTTCCTGACACAGCAGACTGAACACACGCAGCAGCAGCTATTAAAAGGCGTCAGGCGGGAAGGCGACAATGTGACTCACCAACATAGGTTCCAGTTTTACTGGAGGTCTCAAAATGTTGTGCACCAATCTCTGTGAATTCAAATCAGAAACGTCAGTCATTCTGTGCAACGCCTGCGTGAGAGACGTACTGTCCATGTTACTGCAATCCCTGCGTGAGCAAACAAGTTAAAGTCACAGATTACGTCACATCAATTTAAGTGTTCAGTGCTTTGGCACGTTCTTTTGTCATCTAAATATTTGACACTTTTGGGCAATGACCTGATTTCCTAAACTTTAATGTAAAGAAGAGAAGCCCCGTCTCAGATGGAAGCTAGGGTGCCTAATTTTGAGCAAAATAGCACGAGTAAGGTAGAATTTGAAGAAAAAAGAAAAGAAAAAAAAAAAAAAAAAAAACTCACCCCCTTCAAGGCCACGCCTCCAAAACACATTAATGTACACGGGATGGTGAGAGCATTATGGAGCTCACCTCTCGTTCACTGCCCTAAATTCACTCATCTTTACATGCAGTGAGAACAAGTAGTAACAAAAAGACAGATATTGTAGTGTTAGATTTAGAGGATTTTCTTCCTCCTGCTCAAAGAGCGAGAGGAGCAGTGGTCGAGTGAGGTTTGCAATGAATGAATGAATATATATATATATATGTATATGAGAGAGAGAGAGAGAGAGAGAGAGAGAGAGAGAGAGAGAGAGAGAGAGCTTTGTTGTTGTGACTAGCAGGACGATAACTGAGAGTGAAATCTAACCTGGTGAAAAATAATGCCCACTTTGCCTGGCGAGAGTTAAGCCTGTGGGCTGACTTGAGGTACTGCAAGTTCTTGTGGTCAGTTCTAACCAAAAAGGGCTGACTGGCACCCGCCAGGCAGTGTCTCCACTCCTCCAAGGCTAGCTTCATCACTAGGAGCTCCCGATTCCCCACGTCATAGTTGTGTCTGAGAAAAGAATGCACATTGTGCATCTTGTCCTTGGCAGAGCGCTGGGATCGGATTACCCCCACACCCACCTTGGAGGTGTCCACCTCCACAATGAAATGGAGGGCTGGACCCGGCATGGTCAGCACAGGACTGGAAGTGAACCGGACCTTATACCCCCTGAAAGGCTTCCTGCTGAACAGAAGATCAGAGAATCTTAACGTTCATGAATGTCAACTGGTGGAGTGGAGTGACAATGGAACTGTAATTGTGTATGAAATGCCTGTAAAAATGAGCAAACCCTAGGAACTGTTGGAGCTGTTTGCATGACTCAGGGACCAGCCACTCTTTCACTGCACAGAACTTAGCCGGATTCATGCCCACCTGGCCAGGAGAAATAACAAAAACTTAAAAGGAAACAGAGGACTGGTGAAAATAACATTTTTCAGCCTTCACAAATAGTTGATTGTCCAGAAGGCATTGCAGTACCTGTTCAGACAGGTCCTTGGAAAAAAATCTAAATATCATCCAAATAAACAACCACAAAAACGTTCAACATGTCATGCAGAATGTCATTCTCAAAAGAGTGGAAGACCGCTGGAGCATTGCACAGGCCAAAGGGCATCATCACATTCATAGTGCCTGCTTGGGGTGTCGGCGGTCTTCCACTTGTCGCCTTGTTGGATCCATACCACGTGGTATGCGTTTCTAAGGTCCAACTTGGTAAATACCCTTGCACCCTATAATAGTTCAAAAGCAGAGTTTAGTAGCAGCAATGGGTATCTGTTTTTAACTACAACATAATTTAGTCCATGAAAGTCAATGCAGGGTTGTAATCTTTTATCCTTCTTTCTAACAAAAAAGAACCCTCCGGCTGGTGGTGAGGAAGGCCAGATAATCCCCACCGCCAGGTTCTGATAATGAGTAGAGCCGATCCCTGGGTAATGCTGCTCTGGGTAGGGGGTTCCTCAGTCACAGTCATAAGAATGGTGAGGAGGTAAAGAGGTGGCTCTGCTCTTGCTAAATACCTCCTTCAAGTCCATATATTCCTGTGGAACCCAGGTCCAGCGGGCCGTCTGACCGCTGCTGCGGTCCATACTATGGAGACAACTTAATGCACACAGCGCAGCATCTAGTTGACCAATTAACAATAGTCCCTGTCGACCACTCAATATGTGGGTCATGAACATGCAACCAAGGATTACCTCTAATTACCTCTAATTAAGGGTGTTAGAGGAGAACAAATGACATGAAACTCAATATGCTTTATGTGGTTACCTGGAGTTAGTTGCAGGGGAGCAGTCCAGTGGACAATGACCACCAGCAGCCGGCCATCCATCCATTAGCCTGAAGAGGTTTATCCAGGGGCACAAGAGGAACTTGGAGCTGAGCAGCAAGATTTTTATCGATGAAATTTTCATCGGCTCCAGAATCGATGAACACCTTCAGCTGCTTGGACCCTGAAGGAACCAGAAGAGTCACCGGAATCAAGGGCCGGGTTGTGGAGGACAGAGTCAATGTCTGGCTCAGAGAGCATCCTGGAGAAGGAGCCACCCATTTCACTGGGCATGAAGCTTTGATGTGGCCAGCCACTCTGCAATATATGCAGAGGCCCGCGATGAGATGTCGTCAGTGCTCCTCCAGAGGCAGGCGAAAATGGCTGATCCGCATCGGTTCTTCTGGAGACGATGAATTAGCAGCAGGCATGCTGACTGAGTGAACCGTCAGGGTTACTGGAGACACAGATGAGTAAATTCAAGCTGTTGTTCGACGCTATCATCCTGGGGTAGAGTGTAGATAATCCAGCTTGCGGTGATGCAGACATCGATTGACTTAGGTAGCCAGCTCCACGAGGTCATCCAGATTCATAGGCAACTCCTGTGGTGCTAGATGGTACTTCAGTGATTCAGAGAGGCCTTTTGGGAATGCATCATCGAGGGCCGTGGTGTTCCAGCCTCTGTCTGCTGCCAAGGTTCGGAATCTGACTGTGTAGACCACTACGTGGCCTGAACCATGCCACAGCGACAGTAAGCCACAGACCGCTTCTCGACCTGGTGCTCTGGAACCAAACACTCTCCTCACTGCCTCACTAAATAACGCCATGGAGCGACAGACATTAGACCACTGGTCCCAATCTGTGACTGTCCACTCCTTGGCCCAGCGCGTTATGTGGGCAATGACAAAGGCCACCTTAGAAACCACAGCAGAGTACGAGCTGGCCTGTAGTTCAAAAATCATTGCGCAAAGTGAGAGGAAGGACCGGAAGAAATTCCTTCGCTGTTCCACTCCACCATGAAGCTGTGACAGGTGATGCACCAGACAAAAGTTTCATGATGCACACTTTCTCAAGGTACAGCCTCAGGATGCTTTAACTCCTTTAGCATTGTCAGGGCTGTCTTGGTGGCTTCCCTCACTAGTCTCCTTCTGGCATAGTTACACAGTTTTTGAGAACTACCTCCTCCAGACAGATTTACCATACAATACCATACTGTCTGTATTTCTTAATGATTGATGTAAATGAAGTCCAAGACATATTAAGTGACTTGGAAATGTTCATATATCCATCCCCTGAATTGTCCCAAGAAACCTGGATGTGAAAGTGGTGATTTAATTCATATATTTAGAATTATATTAGTTTGTCCAATTACTTACAGCTCGCTGAAAATGGAGGGACTGGGTATATAAATGGCTGCAATTCTTTAATGGTGAATGCAATATTTTTGCTCAATCCATTGAATTAAAGCTGAAAGTCTGCTCTACAAGTACATGTTGATTGTTTCATTTCATCTCCATTGTGGAGGTGTCCTATAATAAGTCCTACATATGACCCAAGGCTCATTGGTGCTGGTGCTTATCAGGGGATAAGCACCAGCACCAATGGGCCAGCATGGGATTCCAGTATGACGCAGACCCGTTTACAGCTGGGTGGACTTAGACATTGCGGATGAACTGTCTTGTCCAAAGACATAGATAGGTAGAGTGACCGAGAATCAAACCCAGGTCTACATATTCATAGCCCAACTCTTTATCCCACCTGCTCTATCGTGATGGTGCACAGAGGCAAGATGATAAAAATTATGTCACTGTATTTCCTTGTCAGCAGTTTTTGGAAACAGGATGTTTCTCATACAACGCAACCATCAAAGATGAGTAAAGCACTCAGATTACAAAAAATGTTTTAATATGACTGAACAAAAGGTTGTACAAAAAAAGGGAGCTCAGCCTTTAAAGCCGCACTAAAAAAAACAAAACCTCCCTACTTTCCAAGTTCTTGTCTCCATGGTTGACATACTGATTTTATCATATGTCAGGTCAAAAAATTATTTTATGTCAACATTTATACTTAAAAATTGCTTTCTGTTTTTTTTCCCTTTTTTGCTGAGGCATGTACCCTGTAAAATGCATTGAGTAAATGGATAGGTAAATTAATGAATCATCTCCTCCAGTTAACTCAAAAACAAGAAATGCTATTATCTTGTATGTCTCCAAATTAAAAGGATAATGTAATGAGGATAAGCTGATTAAAATTTGGTGAACTTTGATACAGCAGATCAATCCAAAAAGAAACTTCATTTCGTTTATGCAATATCCCATAGACCTGTCTGCCACCTGTGGGACACTGCCACCTGCTGGATGGTTGGTGGATGGATGGTTGGTGGATGGTGGATGGATGATGGAAATTAAGACCAGGTGCAGTTGACCTTACATGTAGATTGTCTGCCACCTGCTGGACATGTCTGAAATTGTTGCAGGGAATAATCGTATCATCACACGCATGATGGAAATTAGGAGCGGGTGTAGTTGAAGTTACATGTAGCTTGAAATAAGCTTGTTGATCAGTTTCTATGTCATAGATGCCCATATTTCGACTCCTGATGGCTCTGTGTGACACACCCACACAAAGAAAGAAGGTGTGGCAAACAGGATTTTTTTTTTGTCATTTAAAAAAACAGGCACAATAACAGATCAGTGTTATTATCATTGTTGTCGTTCCTGCTAGGTGCCAGATGACCATACTATTGAGGCCAGTGAAAAATCTTTCCCAGAGCTGGGCGGGCGATTTGCCTGTTCACAGCTTCTTGTTTTATTTGTTAGTTTGCAAAATATATAGTGATTATTGCAGTTTTTACAACATTTCACTGCAAGAGCTGGGTATAAAAAAACTATTGTGTCATATAGATATTTCCTATTTGCATTTTCTGAAGGAAATTAGAGGCAATCACATTGCATTAAAATGTTTCAGAATTCACAAATCTCCTTTATGTCATCATGTGTTTGGGCTCAGGATTGTGTTTCAGTTGTTGAAAATGTCTTAAATCCTGTGCTGAAATCAAATGATACAGTCATTGACTATATAGTCCTGACAAGATCATAAAGACAGTGATGTACTAATGAAATTTTACTGCAGTTAAGCTTGTCTTTCAATCAACCATTTTAACAGGCAACTTATTATGAAGATAATTCCTTTCTTGTTTTTGTGCAAATCCTGAGCAAATAGCAAATTTTGGGTTCGTTGAACATGCATGTCTTCCTTTTGCAGCCTTATATGATGTTTCAGGTGTACTTTCAGTGTGTACCTGCACCCACAGACCCTGGAGGGTTGAAAAAAATGACCCAAGTTAGAATTTTTTCTAGTGTACAACCCACTGCATTGTAAGCAGACTTTTGTGTAACAGTTTAGGCAGAGGACCCCAGCGCAGAGAACCACAACGATGGTATGAAAAAGCTGGCTTTATTGAAACAGTCCCAGCAAGTAGTGTCAAAGCACTGAGAAACAGTTCTGCACTCTTTAGATCAGCACATAGTTCACTTGGTTGCTTGCTCGGGCAGAGGTCAGGAACACGGGAGATCAGGCCACAGTATCCTGAGAGGATAGTAGCAGAAGAGTTGTCCACAAACACAAGCAGATGTTCAGAGCACAGTGAGCAATCATACCCGGCAACCAAAACCAGGAACGGCAGTCAAAAATCAGCAAACATGGAAAGGCAATAACACAGAGGCAGCTACTGAGAAGCCACGGGAGAAAGCCTAACACGGGAGAGAATAACACTAGATATCGTGGAGAGAAACTATCACGCAGGAAACTTATTAGAGTGCCGTGAATGAACCAGGATAATAAGAATACACGGAAAATACTCATAAAACCTGATGAACCAGAGACCAGAATTAAAACACCAGAAACATGACATGACAGTTTTGGACTGATTGATATCAGAATTAAATTATTTCTGACATATAGAGGTTTATTTCTTCAGTGAAACAATTGGCCGATCTGTTACTGAAAAACAGTGAGAGGTCACTGTGGGGTCAAAGGTCAAAATGGGTTTCAGTTTTATTTTCAGGAAAGATGTTTAATTTGAGCAAATAGAAACTTGGGCTGTCTGAGTAGTATAAGCTAAAGATCTGTGCTGTAGTCTCCGTGGCTGTTGAAATGAGTAGTGGTTGAATGTTGTTTTTGGCCGTTACTATAGTAATGTTGTATTCCATTGGAGCCTATAGAAACTTCCATCCATTCATTTTCTGCACCCGCTTATTCTAGTTAAGGGTCACTGGGGGGCTGGAGCCAATCCCAGCAGTCATTGGGCGAGAGGCAGGGTACACCCTGGCCAGTCTATGCCTATAGAAATTTTTATTTTGCAAATAATTTCTCACCAACATTTAGAGTGCAATGTCCACAGAAACCCATACAGAACCACTGGTAAACAATTTGGGTGATTATAGTTGGCTACATGTAATTTTTGTTTTTGTTTTCAGTCCTCCGTGTATGTAGTCCTATGCATCCATATGTGTCATTGGTGCCGGTACTTATCCCTGGGAGTCTGTAGCATGAAGTGGATGAGAGTTGATCCCCCTGTGTGGGATGCCAGTCCATCGCAGGTTACTTCCCCAACTGAGGCCAGTACCCATTTAGAGCTGGGTGTCCAAGGACACAGACAGGTAGCAGGACCGTAAACTCAGGTCTACATTTTGGTAGCCCAACTCCTTATCCCACTGAGCTACCTGGACAATGGAGGAACCGATCCTTCGATTCGTGAGACATAGCTATGAGTGTTGTGAGGAGATTTTTTATTTTTGGTGGTACATACTGTATAGCAGCTGTAATAATCGGACACACACTGTATATATCCACACTATGGAGCAAGTGCAAAAGTAATTTCTCCCAGATGGCCTCAAGAGGGCAGCATAAACAAATAGCATGGACTATTTTACAATTTGAAAATAGTGTTTATTTTTAATGCACAAATCCTTTCACAAATGTCACCTGAGAACTTTCTGACAACACACAATCTGCATAATCTACTCTGAAATTAACGTGTGTGTGACCTGAAACTCACTTTCTTATGACCTAGTTTTCAGGTGGAACGCGCGCGTCTCTCTTACCTCTTGCACATTATCATATCAAAATGAATTAAATTGTCCTCGCGTGTCTGCCAAAGCACGCCAAAAAATGTACTTTCATGCTGCTCCGTCCTCTCACTGCATTCCGCAGATTTATATTTTGTAAATTAGCATCACGGTGATGGCTGCACAACTAATTTTTCAGATGTCTCGTTAGCTGGGGGCACATTGATGGAATGCGGGCTGCGTGTACGTGCTGGATCAGTCACGGTACATGTCACGTGGTGTGTACTTGATGCATCAGTGTGGATTGTTTCTTGCAGTCCTACTCAGCATTAGTAGCAATGGCTAACTCCTACATGAATTCCTGAGCGCAGCCTCACACCCACATACTCCCCATTGTTCTGCCCGTTCCCATTTCACACTGGATTGTGACTGATGGGGATAGCGGCGTTTTTTCAGGCCTATCCCCTCCCTGATTACATCTCCCATTAGCCTGTCTCTCATGTGCGCGCATGCCTGAGGCATGTACCAAATTGCATCTCTGGCACAGCGTCAGGAAACAGGGCAGTGTTGCCTCAAATCTCACGCAATTGGCTGCTTCCATTGGCCACGTGGCCAATGGAACAACTTTGTGGAAGTAAAAGTTTGTGAGCCTTTCTCACCCACCTCAGCTGAGAGTTCAGTATGTGCGAGGGAGCGAGAATGTGAGCGGCTGTCAGGTAGATGAGGTTTTTGTGTGTTTGTTTGATGAGCTGGAGGGAGGAGGCGAGAGGGTGGGGAGGCGATTTGGCTTCCAGTGAGGGCATGTCGAAAGCAGGAATTCAGAGGGAGAGTTCACATCACAGCTCATCACGGCAAGCGTGAGACGCGCTTGTTGGACTGTGAGGATTCGCTGTAATGGAGGCCATGGACGTGGATGGGGTGGCAGACAGAGGAATTCCTGCACAGCAAGAAGATGCCTTAAATACCAATCTGGACATTTTGGACACTGCAGGCGCCATAGAAACGGTCAAAAATGAAGATGTGAACGGTGCTGAGGCCAGAGATGATATTACAGATAGGGAGTGCAGTGCCAAAGGCGACAGCAATGAGAGCGACAGTGACAGCAACAACGAGGGAGCCTGTCTGGAGGCAATGACACCTGACGGCCATGAGTACTACCTGAGGTTGGGCGACACCCCCCGGCGACGCTCGGCCCTCCGCCTGTCACGCATCATTGCTCGCCAGCAGCTGCTGCGGAGGCTGACACAAGGTAGAAACCAGGGCTTCTAAGCAGATTTGTTTTTAATCGGTTCTTTCCGAGCAAAATCGGTATTTTAACATTTCTGGTTTTGGGTTCCATCTTAAAATGATCTTTCCCAAACAAGTTAGAACCAAATGAAATACTGGTTAATAAGGTTCCACATAAGGTTGTGTGACATAACAATATGAATCTTTTGGATGTTATAAAAATGTCTATTAATATCAGCTATATTTTACTTTATATGACGCCTAAATAGATCCTTGTCATTTGATTGGTGGATTGTATGTCACGTGACATCCATCATTTGTATACTATAGTTTATCGCTAATGCCGCAGTTAATAACCTAGGCTATGCTGGGCACACTGTTCAGCCTAACTAGAGCTAGAACTCTTTCTAACATTATTTCTCTTTACCCATTAAGCTGCCTGTTAAACACTGATGTAGCTGACGTGTCAGACCAACATTTATAAAGTACATAGCACAATATTTGTCTCCTCTGGTTGGAAACAAGGGGACCACACCACATTCGTCTTGCTACGTCCGTGACGTTCAGAGAAAGACAGGAAATGAAAGGAGGAAGACAGGAAGTGAACTCAGCCCTAAGTTACTTCAAACAGAAATATTTGAATTTGTAAAAAAGAATGAAAAAATAACATTGGTAGCGTGACCATTGTTTCAAACAAATGTTTCCGTTCTGGAACATTTAAAAAAATGCAAATTTTCTGGTTTTGTTTTTGTTCCCAGTAATTTATCAATTATTTCTGGTTTTGATTTTCATTTCTTGAAGTGGTTCAAAGCCTTGGTAGAACTTGACAGAAAGGAAAAGTAACAGCGCGCCCATCCCTTGTTATCAGAGTGTCATTGTGATTGGATTTCTAATATTGTGCAACGATGATACAGTTTGGTGATCTGGGTGGGTGAACGTTGTTTCATGGAAATAACAGACAGAAATGATGAATCTTGAATTAGCATTTACAGACCGCTCTCTGGAAAAGTTTAAGCTACCATACAATTTTGATATAAATGTAGAGTTTAATGTTTTTGTTGCAAACAGTCTAACCCCCCCCCCCAAAAAAATCAAACGTGTTTTCAAATAAAAA
>OMMV01182840.1:0-15837 GCA_900302635.1 Chatrabus melanurus | reverse complement strand
ATTTTTCCCGACGGCTCGTCCTGCCGAGCCCCCCCCCCGGAGCGGCGAGGCCAATTGTTGCCGCTCCTGTTGCGCTGGCCATACTCGGCACTGACAAGACCGGGAAGCGAACCTCCGGTCTTCGGGGGCAGCTGCGCCAAGCCAAAGCTTGACGCTTAGACCGCTGCGCCACCGCGGCGCCTCGCATCTGCCTTAATCATCTACTCTCTGCTGCTGCAGACAACAACCACTGTGACAACTGGCACAGCTGTTTTTCTAATATAAATATGGCACTTACCGTTGTCCATAAACAGTGGGTCTTATAGGTCTGGACCGTTACCGCATACTGACTATTCTTCTGGCACTTTTGGACCCTAGTCACATTAAAAGACTGTTAGCAATCAAGCATCTAAGAGCTCTGCTCACCTTTGATGATCGCTTCGAAAAATTAGCAGAGGAAGTTAAACCATGAGAATCAGTAAGTCAGCCAGTCATCGCAGGAAGTTACTGTGTCAGTCTTACAAATTGGCTCCGGCCATTTAGGTCATGCCGGATGCGGCACATGTTAAATCGTCAGGTCTGAGAGCAAGCACTGGTGCCACGCGTCGACGTATCCACCACACTACATGACCATCTTGGGTCCTGGATAGCAATCACCCAGATAGACAACCAATCCGTCCCCACCTCTCGAAAGTAGGCATCTATCTGGCACAGCAATATTTTTAATGGTATAACATAATTGCCGGACACATTAATTGGCATCAAAAGATGTAAATGTGCCACTTTTAGCCAGAAGGTGGATTGTCAACAAGTGGTGTAACAGACCATAGTTGATCCGTGCTCCGTATGGACCGCCCCCCCCACGGTTTGGCACGCATACGAACTGCAGATTAATTGCAAAGTTTAAATAATAGTGTGAAATACAGATTTATTGTCACGGTGACTTGTTTTTAAAGCAATAATTGCGGAAATCTAATTGCAGAGTTGCAGTGAAATCAAAGCAGCTGTGTGCAGCCTGGACGCACATAGGGGTCTAAGCACGGACGACTCACTCTGAAATATCAGGAGTTGAGGACGGAGTGTGTGTGCGCCGCATTTTCTCCGTAATGTCCTGAGCCCACTGAGCTGAGTGCAGGCAGGGCCATGATTGGCTGTGAGTCCACTGAACTCTGAGGGGGGGGGGGGAAACAACTTTTCCCGACTTTTCCCTGTTCAGGAAGACTTGGTGCGGCCAGGCTGGAGCTGCATGAGGTGATCAGATGAGGTGCTGTGCTGCAAGTTGTGCCTAACACTTCAGTACGTATGAAAAATGCAAATAAAAAACCGCCGCAGTGATTCTTACATTTACTTCCATTTCATTCCAGACAGTAGGAACCCAAGATATCTCATGTTCTGTGTGGTCGACTTCAATTCATTTGTTAATATCCATCCATTCCTGCACTTCAGGCCTGCAACACATTCTAAAAAAAATAAATTCGGACGCTGAAACGTTTGAAACTTTGTAATGTTGCCATTCATTCTTCCAACACTTAAAAGATGTTTTGGCATTGAGGATACCAATCAATGTTTCAAGTGTTATTTTCTCTTTTTAAAAAATTTTTTTTTTTATTGCTGATCCAAAAAAAAAAAAAGGAACCGATCCGTGAGTTAAAAACCGTGATCTGATCCGAACTATGAGTTTTGTGATCCGTTGTACCCCTATTGTCAGATGTAGTTCTTAGGCGGGTTGATGGAAAAAGAAAAGTATATTAGTTTTAAAAAATTCTGTACATCTGATTTAAAATACAATAAATAAATAAAAGACAAGTTTAAAAATAGACAGTTGTCACAAAACTCAATTACAGCCTGACTTGGCATATGAAAAGTATAGCTTATAAATGAAAGTATTCGACATCCTGTGAGCGTTGATGTTCATCTGTGAGTCGATGCTTTAATTTTTTCAAATCCAGCATGTATTTATGACCTTCTTAACTCATCTGGAAGTTGATTCCAGGAGAGCCACGTCCATAGAGTAACACTACTTAAGTAATTTACTGGTATTACAGTCAGCTCTGTCCACAGATACTGTGCAGCTATTTACAGTTTTAAACTGTGTGAGGACAGAAGGTTCAAGACATTTTAATATTTTGAAAAGTCAACATATTTATTCAAAATTTGTCAACCTAACAGGCCAAACTTGGTCAAAGGATTGTTCCTTTGTGACGTTTTCTCGGGACACGCAGTTGACGTGTCTTTGTAATAGTTGCTGCATTGTTCCCACAGTGATAGAACACAATTGAATGGAGGAAGAGTGCAAGTTCAGGCAGTTTTAACGCAGCCACACACTCTGATTTAGATTCAGTCGCTTCTGGTCCTGGCACCGGGTCCTTTTACACTTTTTAACCCCGTCTGTGTCCCCGCCTCACAATCACACACACGCTCATTGTGAAGCATTAATGTGCCTTGCTTGAGATGGGTGATTTAGAAGAGCGTAAGACCCCTTAATGATGCCACCCTAACTTATCCGGTGTCCTTCATGCATGCAGAGTAGTGGTAGTTTATTCCCAGCACAGGAAAGAGGCAGTTTGGGCTGCAGGGTAACCATGGGGATTTGGCCTCTGGCCAATAAGCTGTGTACTTCAGTAGCTTTTGCATGCCGAAATACCACCTATTCACTTTTCTGTAGCCAACATTAAATCCAGAGAAGGGGGGAGGTTCATAGGGGAGGGTATGAGGCGGCATTGCTGCTTGAGGAATTACAAGCTCGTGTGTGGCTGCCGAGCACAGGCTCTCATTTGCAAGGAATGCTCGGCACCCCTCTTCTTGTGAGGATGACTAAGGGCTTTCAGCCTATAATAGACGATGATGCACCGTCATAGGGGGACGCTGAACAAGAGATGACAAAGGCTCCCATTTGTCATGCAAAATCCAGTGGAGTAATAACAACCTGATGCTGTTGAGAATAGCTGCTGGTAGACTGGACCACCGCAGTCTCAGTAAATCACTGCGAAATTGTGTGGCTTTGATGCCGACGCAGAATTAAATTTTGCTGGATTATAAATCTTTAAATTTTATTGAAAATTGTATGTCACTGATGGACAGACTGATAGACAAGGGCAGTTTAATAAGTGCCATCCTTCTTTGTTGGTTGGCAGGTTTAAAATGACTTGGTGGTAGTTTTGTCATCTGGTTAACATGAATGATAATCCTCAACCTGATATTTGTGGTTAAAATATTTGGCCCGGTTTATGTCATTGTCTGGGTTTTGACTGGATATCTCAAACAGACACAAACAGATTTCAATCACAGGTGATGCAGAGGTTGTCCTTGTGGTAAGAAAGAGTTAAGATTTTGGGAAAGATGCAAAATCAGGATTTTTTTATTTTTATTTTAAATTAATGTCTATAATGTATCATGTTAATGTCTGTGTTATTTGTACTTTGGAGTAATTGTACCCCCACCAACTCTTGAGTACAGTTAAGGACAGATGGTCAGAGGACTGTTGGGCCTATGTAAAGGTATACTCTCTGTCTGAGTTTCCCCCAGATGTATTCAGTTCATTATATAGTGCCAAATTACAACAAAAGTCATCCCAAAGCACAATACTTGAGCAAGTTGTAAACCTTACATACCTCATGAGCAAGCACTGGTGACAGTGGCAAGGAAAAACTCCCATAGGCGTTTTTTTGGATTATAGGAAGAAACCTCAAGCAGACCAGACTAAGAAGGGTGACCATCTGCTTTGGCCATGCTAACGAAATAAAATCACAGAATTGTCTGAACATGCAGTGATAGAAATGTTGTAGCTAAGCATCCACATATAGTCCAGTGTTGACAATGACAGATGGCCTGAAAGGACAACCTGGAAGCGAAGACTCGAGTTCCAGCCACGCCCGTCAAGTGGCGATTGCACCGATGCCAGATCAGTCACCGAAATGAGAACACGCCGCAGTTCCAACCCTAAACCAGTTGTTGTTCCAAACCCCTGACAAAGTGCCCCACATCCAACAGCAAGTTCTAGGATCCATAAGATCCAGTGTACATCGCACACAGCTCCACGCACTGAGGACAGATGCAGACGTGATGCAAGGTTCTCCCCTCCAGCCGCCGAGTCCCAGCGCTCCTCAGCAATCCTCCCCAGCGTGGCTGGAATTTGGTCCCTGCCCAAGGCACCATGTACAATAAACTTGGAACCCCATACTGGATTGTCACCAAAATGTTGAAGTCTTTACAGGCTTTGCGACTACTATGTATGCAAGGCCTGTTTATTTTCAAATGACAGCTGCCAGACTACTTAGGATATGATGAGTCGTTACTACAGGAAGAAAAGGCTTAGTAATAATGATTCATAAGTCCACATTAAGCATTCTGTGGCTCCTGATTGTGCAGCTGGAGTGTTTTATGTGAAGAAGTTGAGCACAAGACGTTTGAGTGATAATGAGTGGGATCACATCTGCAGTGGATTTCTGATGGCCCGGAGGCAGATTCTGGTGAACAGACATTGATTACTTGAAAAGTAGAACAACAAACAGCCAGAGAGGATGTTTGGGCTTCTGGCCTGCTTTCATTTTATCGCACTGTTAAAAAGTGTGTCTGATTTTCACAATGTTTCAACAAATATCTGGCAGCCGGTTTCACTTCATTTTATTTTATTCCATTGATCTCTAGCTTGAAGGCATCTCTCCTGAATATGACAAGTGAGACATGTGCCATGTTCATCTCTAACGTGATTATGTTGCTGTCATGCATATCTCCCCAACAATTTGGGGAAAAAAAAGAAAAAGAAAAAGCTTTCCACACGTTAAATGAATATTAATGCCAAGACCTCAAGGAAATTGCACTTTTATTGAAAAATCACTGCATCATAAAGTTTTAATTGTAAGACGTACTTTAAAACATCGCTTTGGCTCTGGTTTGAGTCAGTGGTGTCATGTTTAAAAGACCATTACCAACTTTTCTGGAAAGGTTGACTACAGGTTTATTAGGTATGCGATAATAACATCCTCTTCAAACTTATTTTATAGCTGAAGTCTACATCAGCACATTTTTTTCCCCGTGTGATTAGCAGGGTAAGCATGGGATTAATGGAGTCAGTAAGTCATAGGGCTGTCTAAACATCCGCGTATTTGTGGGAGTTCCAGTAGCTACCGCTTGGGTCGGCATTCTTGGGTAGAAACGTTTGTTTACAGCTGGGTGTGCAAATACGTCTTATGAGTATTTTGATCGTCTTCCACTCGCGGCTAAGGTCAAATTCCAGCAGAAATGAGATATTTCTACCTTGCAAAACTGCCCATTTAGCAGAAACACCCACGCGATTGGCCGGAAATCGCGTATTTTGATTCCTTCCACTACCTCACTAAGGAAAAGCGGAAAGGAAAAGGAAAAGCGCTATGTAAATGCAGTCCGTTTACCATTCCATTTATTTATCCACATATTTGATTCTGATTGTAGATTTTATGAGCCATTTCCAGTCAGATTCTCAAATATTCTGATTAAAAAATGGATTATTAGGGTCCATATAAACGCAGTGAGTGAGTAAAAATGTGACTGGTGCAAAAACACCCAGAAACTGCTGTGGGGTCAGAGGCTTAATTTACGTATCCGGGCATTTTCATGGAAAAGGTTGCAAAATTGGGTTTTCCTGAATGGGAGCAGACAAAAGGCATTTTTGCGAGTCAGGTATCATCATTTGGAGTGTCATTGCAAACTGTCAGAAAGCTCGTCGCCCAGCAGACAGCGCAGTACTAAGGAAGTATGTACTAATATTGGTACTGTTGCTGCGTTCCATTGCAAGTCGGAAGTCGATAATTCCGAGTCCGTATTTCCGACTTCCGATCTAAATGCGTTCCAGTGCATCTGCTCGGGAAAACGTGGATGCCTGCAGCAAACTCATGTTTGTATGGCTAGGGACTAGGGGTGGGCGATATCTATCGTGATTGTTGTTTTAACGATGTGCAATTTGATATTATTGAGTATTTAAATGACTTCCCAAAAACCAATGGAAAACATGCACTGAAAGTCCACGCATTCACTGGATCGAATGTGCGCGCAGCAGAAACCCCTGGTTGCTTTATTTTGCGGGCAAACAACATTTGGGCTTGTATGGGATCAGTTTGCCTTTTTGTTTTTTTGTAATACATTTTAATGCTAATGACCGCGGCCGGTGAGATTTTTGTATACTACGGCCGTGTGCGGCGGCTACTTTCAGATAGTTTTCAAAAAATAATTTGCTGTCGACTAAAATCGTTCTTTTGTCAAACCACGGATGTGATTTATTGTTGTGATCCACTTGATCAGGGAATGGTAAATCATCCACACTCGACACTATGAACATGACTTCCCAAAAGAGAAAGTCCGGTGCCTCATCCGTCTGGAGCGGACCAGAGCTTAAAAAAAGTGGTTTCGACTATCGATCACTGAAGGTAAACGATCCAAACATGACATAAACAATCCCTAGAATTTCAATCTTCGGAGGGACATAATAGCATAGCGGTTTGCTCGAATGTGATCGTCTGCTACACTGCATGCAGTAGGGGAGACCGGGGACGGTTGTCACATGCTTATTACAATTTGAGTTTTTCTTTTCGTTGTGGTGTTTGTAGTCGGCCTCCAGCTCTGCAGCTCAGCCAGGTCAGGTGAGAGAGGTCGACTTCAAAACTTAGTACGAGTGTGAGAGAGATGGTAATATTTGCTCTTGTGATTAATGTTTTTGTATTTTTACTCAAATAAGAGCTGCTTTCCTTAAACATTGTGTCCATTAATGTCATTAGTAAGCAACAATTAATGCCTACTAGTACTAAGACGTACACATTTTTGAAGAATATCCTGTAATTATCGTTATCATCAAAATCCCAAAAAAAATCGAGATTCTTATTTTTTTGCCCATATCGCCCACCCCTACTAGGGACATCAAGCTCCTTTCCACGATATCTTCATCTGCCATCTTGGGAGAGGGATTGTCATGAGTTTGTGACCCACTGCCGTAATGACAGCAACACCAAGATCAACATCTCAAGTCGGTACCCGTCAGATAAATTTATTGCATAAAGCCTGCATGCGCATGGAGGCTTCGGACACACTTTGGCTTTGGATTTGACTTCCACTTGTGATACTCCAGGATCAAATATGTTTAAAGAAATGTGCTTTCCTGAACATTTGTGGGATTTTTTAATTTTATTTTTTTATTTGGCAACCTTTCCCGTGAAAATGCCCGTCCATGCTTTCATTTCAGTCAGACTGAGTGAGCAGTCTTCAGCTGATTAAGTTAATGATGAACTGCTGCAGCTGATGCTGTTCAGCTGATATTTCTTTGGGCCTGTGATGTCATGTGTTCACAGCTTCTCAGGGGTGCTGATGGAGGTTAGTGGCTGAAAGACTAATGGAATCTTAACGTCTCCCAAAAGCACTTCTTCAGTGTCACACATGCATTCACACATGTGCCATCTGTTGTTTTTGTTTGTTTGTTTTTTTCCCCCCCTTCTTCTGCACCTTCTTTAACTGAGTGTGAAGATTCTGTGTAGTGTGTTTCCACTTGGTGGTATGTCCTTAGGTGTGGTAATGGCGGCGTCAGTTGTGTTTGTGCATAAGCGTGCACGTGTATGGGCGGCTGAATACTTATTGACAGCACCATCTGTGGCCGCTCGTCCTTTTAGCAGTTTTTTTTTTATTTTTTGTTAAACTCTGCTGAACACAACCACGGCTTAAGTTTCCCTGATGTGCTTTTCATTGAAGCCACAAAGCACATTATTTTAGTTCACGCTGACCTAACACCTCTCCCTCAAAAATAAAAGGAAAAAAAAAGAAAGAAAAGCCAAAACAAGCGCTATCAGACTCCATATCCCTAAACTAAACCGAATGATTGCATGTCCCGTGGCACTGCTGCGCCTAAAGATAAAACAAGCACATTGATGTATTGTTTTTGGTTGTAATGAAGCTGATGCAGTTCTGTAAATGAATCATTCAGATTCGTCAGAGATTGACAACCATTATTTTTAGGCGTGCAAATATAAACCGTGAAACTGAAAGACTGCAAAATTTTACATCAGGGCTGCAACTAACGATTATTTTCATATTCGATTAATCTGTTGATTATTTTCACAATTAATTGATTAGTTGTTTGGTCCATAAAATGTCAGAAAATTTCGATCCGTGTTTTCCAAAGCCCAAGATGACGTCCTCAAACGTCTTGTTTTGTAATATTCAGGTTGTTGTCAGAGATGAGGAAAGAAATTATAAATGAAACCTGAAAAATGTTCACGTTCACAATGAATGAAAAAAATTAAAGAATTTTGATTTTTTTTTTTCCTTTCAAAAAATGACTAAAAACGATTAATTGATTATTTTAAAAAAAATAAAAATTGGCCATTTAGGGATGTTCCTGAGTAAAAATGTCAATGGGCCAAAGCCCACTCATCATGAAAACAATGGGCCTTTTCCAGCAATATGTGGGCCAACAATGCGTGCGTGGCCAGTCTCGACGCCTGTTGTATATAATGAATGATTAGAGTATTTGCGTATGTTATTGGTACAATGGTACCTTTTCTTTTTTCAGGTGCATGCATGTGCTGTACAGTTACCAGCTGAATGAGAAGAAATAACAACAAATGTATGTCCATCATTCTGAATTATCATAATATATTGGGTGGACAAGAATTATCAACCTTTTTCTCACATACAGAATGTGTATTATGACTGTCACTTTGCGTATTGCATTGGAATTTGATGAAAACATTTATAATAC
Organism: Chatrabus melanurus; assembly: GCA_900302635.1. Taxonomy (NCBI): domain Eukaryota; kingdom Metazoa; phylum Chordata; class Actinopteri; order Batrachoidiformes; family Batrachoididae; genus Chatrabus; species Chatrabus melanurus. The sequence goes on along the minus strand of OMMV01182840.1, from coordinate 7,139 downwards.
CTTTAAAATAATGCAGTGTTTGCTGTCCAGTTTGCAATCTGAGGCGTTTGTTTTTTGGTGGCATTGTGTAGAGATGATCACTTATTATTCAACTTTCATATAGTGAGCAAAACTTCCAACGTAACACAATATATTTACCATAAAATCCCAGTAATTCATGGTGGATTTAGTGTCTAAAGGCCACAGAAGTTGTGAAATTTCTGTTAGTTTTCAAAATTTATGTTTCGTACCGCTTGATTGAGCACCGACTAAAGTTGCTGTGGTTGAGTTGAGGAAATATTATTATTATTATTTATTTATTTTTTGGTGGCATTGTATAGCAATGATCACTTATTATTTAACTTTCACAGATAGCAATATTGCAATGTGCACAATTTGTGAAAATGATCTCCACTAAATGCCATTTTTTTACTTTTCTCGTTGCCTATTGGTTCAAAAGCATCGTGTGATAAAAAGGCGCACTCTGCCTGTCAGCTAGGCCCACCTCGGACTTCTTTGGATTTTTTTTGGCACGCTGAGCAGCGGCGCATGCACAATACTGAAGCTCTGCTCGGGAGAAAAAGGTGATGCTCCAGTTTTTGTTGTTTTGGTTTTTTTCCCCAAACATGCCACTCCATACTCCGGCCAAAATCCTGCCGCTCTAGCTCCGCGCTCGCTCCGTTCACATGCCCTGGACAAGAGGCAGCGTTTATTGCTTTATACATTTGGATTGCATCTTAATTCCACGTTAGTAATGCTCTAAAATATCGTCTGCGTCACCTGGCCGCACAGCGCTGGAATTCAGTGCGTCTTTTCGTGAAAACGAAGCGTTAAAGCCGCGCTCTGCATGCCCAGGAACATCTCTGCGATTAATCATCGATTGATCACTGCAGCTCTATTTTACATGTACTGAACTGTGGGCTGTGTACCGTTAAAAACAACCATGAGGGCTGCAACTTTGTTGATGAATTATAATATTCAGGCATTTGTTTTTAATGTGTTTACACAAAATGCAATCTCAAAACTTCAGGCAGAACATGGAGACTGTAGGTCATCAAGCCAATTGTTGAACATTTCAAGTGTTATTATCCCGTCCTTTTAATTTTGTGTGTTTTATTCTACAACTGCATGAGGAAACCGGACAGGAATGTACCGTGATATGAACCGTGCAGTGACCTTGAAACCATGATTTGTACAGAACCATGATGGAGGTGTACTATTGCGCCTCCAATTCTTTTGGATTTGTTGCTACACATGCAATGCTATAAAGTACTAGTTTCTCCCACCTTGTGTCGCGCATGAAGCGGGAACCCTAGGTGGGATGTGTGTGGCTGATAATGATCTGGATGAGGTTCAGTGTGTAGCTGCACTGCATTAGCTAGTGCTAAGGGCGTTAATGAAATTGGACCACGCTTGGTGAGACAAAGAATTAAGGCTGACGGGAGGAAGTTCATAAAAAAAAAACAAAAAAAAAAAACCAGTTGGCAATATTCTGGCTGCTTTCTGTGCAACCTTCACAGAAGACGGACTGACACAGTTTGACGATGTCGCTGCTCTGCTGCTGCCACCCAGTAGAGCTGGATTAGAGGAAGGACATTGGGGATGAGAAAGGATGCTGTGTGGTACATGAAGGCAGAGATCCTGAATTCTGACTTGGACTTGTTTTAATCTGCATCTGTGTATTTGATCATCTATTTGCATAATATAAGCCGTTTATGGGTTTAGTGACAGTGAAAGCTTTTTTTTTTTTTTTTCTAACTGTGCAAACAGCGTGTGAGTAGGCCTGTCACGATAACTACTTCTGTTGGACGCTATATTGTTCCACAGTTAATTGTAATAAATTATATTATTGTTATTTTAAGACTATTTTATGCCACCAGTACTGCAAGTATACCCTTTCAAAGAGCAACGAACTATTAAATCTAAAGAATATTCAGACTTTGGAATTGGGATTTGGAAAAATATTGAAATATCTAAAATAAAACCACACAGCTAAAACAATATATATAATGGATTTTTGGGCTCTGTTAAAAAATTACATTTAAATAAACAAAGATGATAAAGTTGACACACCGGCTCATTTATGTTAGTTGGGACGCCTTAAATGACAAGTGTTGCCACACTGGAGCTGTGGAGTGCGGCTTTGAAACAAGTCAGACTTATTCTTCCAAAGATTTATGCAGTCGTCGGGAAAACGCCTACAAGCCTTGAGTGACACATTATCTTCACCATTGTGTGTTTGTGTGTGTGTGTGTGTGTGTGTGTGGTAGGCTAAACCTAAACAACTAGTAAGGTTAGTTAAAGCCCATTTTTATATGTGAGCAATGTTTAAAAAAAAGAGAGAGAGAATGATATGATTCTGCAAGCTTGGTCAGTGTTTGGCGCCATTGAGTTTTAAGTCTATAATGTAAAATATATTCAGAAATAAGTGGAAAAGAACCAATTTCTAAAGAATATTTAAGAAAATGTTCAAAGTTACAGAACAACAACAAAAGAGCTTTCATACAGTGAAATAAAGGATGTAAAGTGTGCACGTGACACAGTTGTTGGCACACTGTAATGATTTACCAGTAAATCATCATTTTAACAGCAAGTGTTTTTTTTTTTTGTTTTTTTATAGACAAATCAGAGGATGGAAACATGAACATTTCCAGGTCCCTGAATATGCCTTGGAGTTTCTTTACATCAATCATTAAGAAATACAAACTGTATGCTACTGTATGGTAACTCTGCATGGAGCAGGCAGTTCTGAAAAACTGAGTGTGCAAGCAAGAGATTGGTGAGGGAAGCCACCAAGACACCCATGACGACTCTGAAGGAGTTGTAGGCTTCTGCGGCTGTGATTGGAGAAACTGTGTGCATAGTGCAGCTTTTGTGTGTCGTGTCGCGCAGCTTCACGCTGAAGTGGAACAGAGAAGGATTTTCTTTAAAAGATCTGAAACTTTCAGCTACGGTTTGCCAGAAGGCACATAAGAGGGTTCAAGCCAGCCGAGATTTGATCCATTTACTGGCATTAAAGTCCTCGTCTTTTCCACTCCAGCATTAATGGAATTTAGGCTGTTGTCCAATGTGCCTTCTGACAGAGAGCAGTCAAACAAACTGATTCTTTGACATTCCCCTTATTTGCAGTTGAAGTTGGCGTCTGTCAGAGCTTCTATCCGGACAGTATTTTGTCCCCAGCAACCCCAGTAAACAGTCACATTTGTTTTATAGCAACAGGTGCAATTTGTTGCAATTTTATTTATTTATTACCACGAAAGGGGGGGAAAAAAGTTTATTTCCACACAGAAAAATCTCTGCACAGTGCCAATGCACAAATTTCACATATTTGTTCACAACACTTCTTCCCACTGTTGTAAACTGTCCTCTCCATCCTTAATTTGCTGATTGTGTAGGTTTTCCTTAACCCTTCCTCCCTTTTTCTTTTCTTTTTTTCCTCCCTTGACCTTATGGCCTGAGTGTAGCAGGCTTTGAGCTGACTGCCCTCCTCATCAATAACCAAAGAACACCCCTTAACCCTATCAATACTGAATACAGTACTTCAAATTCTGTTGGGTATAAATGTCAATTTTGTGATTAAAAAAATGTCATTACCCATAATGCCCTGGGGTCAAAGTGCTCTCCAAGCATAAAAGAGGTGCTCCTATAATACGGAATGGGTCCAAATGCATGGGCTTGTGGGATGCTTATGTCCCAATAGGACACATGTGTCCCGTTAGTGCTGAAAGGGTTAAAGCAGGGATGCTGCAGAGAGACATGCTGCTTCCCCGAGGAGAGAATATAGTTATAAAAAGCAGTGGTCAGTGAAGTGTCAACTAAAGCCTTCATCTCCTTTATGCATCCAAACCTGATTGATTTATAGTTTTAAAGCCAAGACTCCACCCTGTATTTTACTTGAAAATAAAATGCAGTCTTATTCTTGTGGATACCCCCAAAATGTCTTCAGCTTCATGTGGTCACCTTTCCCTCTCTCGCTCTCTCTCTCTCTCTCCGGTTCCCTCCGTGTACGCCGTCTGTTTTTTAGTAGTGCAGAGAGAGGAGTAGCAAAGCGTTTCCCATGGACTTCTCGGTTTATCGTCGTCACAGTAACGTCCCGTTGTGGGCTGAAGGAAGAGGAGGCCTAAGCCGACTGCATGTTTGTCTCAGTCGGCCAGGCAGGTCTAGTGAGAGCTGGGCTCAAATCTGCTCCACCCCTCCTCCGATATGGAAACCGGAGCCACAGCTGTGGTTTCAGCCACGGATACGTGGGGTTACTTGGGGTGAGAGAAAAAAAAAAAAAAAAGCCATTCAGGGATAAAGATCAGTCAGCCATGTTCCTGTAGCGGTCAGAGAAGTACGAGTTTCTTTTTTTAAAATCTACAGTCCTCCTTTGCTCATGATATGCTTCTGATCAGAGGATAGTGGTTCGATTCCCTGTCACGCAGGCAGTTGAGCACCTTGCGTGGCAGCACGCTGACGTCAGTGAGTGCGTGTGAACGGGTGAATCTGAGGCATCATTGTGAAGCGCGTTGAGTGTCTGCACCAGATGGAAAAAGCTGTATAAAAAATGGTCCATTTGAATAAACTGCTGGTCGTGCATGAAGTTGTGAATTTTTAAATCCCTGTTGTCTTTTGACATATTCAAGATACTTTTACGTCCTCTGAAATCTCTCCCGGCTGCTCGGCAAGGCCAGTCAGCTGTTTCCATAAATAACATATTTTTGTTGTCATGAGACTCAATATCTTATGCTTATTATGCAATAGATGAAATGGCTGATCTACTTCTTGCCCGTCGTGGTTTACAGTCTGATGAAAGAAAGCACGCAGGCTGACTCGGCAACTATTTGAAACACTTGCACATTTACATTCATCAAACGTAAGCCTCTTTCACACGTGTGTCTAGTGCGTAAAATTTGCAGAACACGAGCAACACGAGCGACACGCACGAACCGGAATAGAGTGCGATAGTCGGTGCGGCTATTGTCCTTGACCCGAGTAACATGGGGGAAGGGAACAGACCTCTAACGTAGAAGACAAAACACTGAAATGCACACAGCAAACACTTTTGTAGTGTTAAAATAACACTGAAAAGAGTGGACACACACACTTTCTAGTGTTAATTATCACTGGCGATTTTGCTGTGTAGTGGTGTCACGGATCATAGCTGATCCCTGATCCATACGGACCACTCCCCACGGTTCAGGCATGCATATGAACAGTGGATTAACTGCATAGGTTACATGATAGTGTGAAATACAGATTTATTTTCACAGTGACTTGTTTTGAAAGTAACAGCTGCGTAAAACTCGATAAGCAGGCAGCCTCTGCCGCCTTGCGTCCGGCTCGAGCCTGGAGCAGGCTTGACGCACTTCGAGGTCCAAGCACGGAAAGAATCACTCCGGAATACCAGGAGTTGAGGACGGCGTGTGCGCAGCACCTTCCCCATGCTGTCCTGAGCCCACTGAGCTGAGCAAGCGTGGCGCAGAGGTGGCTTAGAGTCCACAGAGCTCCGGGGCAAAAAAAACGACGTTTCTCGACTTTTGCCGAGTAGTGCGCCACTGATACGGAATGATCCGAAAAATGATCCAGTCCATGACTAAAGACCAAGATCTTATCCAAACTGTGAGTTTTGTGATCCATTGCACCCCTACTGAAATGAGAAGTGCTGTACGCTGCACAGATAGATGATGTTAAACATTCCTGTTGCTGTTGTTTCATGCTGTATATAGTTTCCATTTTATGTACTGCTAAAAAAAAAAAAGCAAACAAACAAACAAAAAAGCCAAAATGGTGTTGTACACAGAGGAGCTATTGGGATATAAATGGATAATACCTGAAGTAACTACAGTTCTGTGACTTGGGTCTGTGGCATTGTACAGGCTTTTTGTGTCTCTGTCCTCTCACTGACCCCCTGCTGGTTGCCTTCTGTCTGCTAAAACATGACCTCTTGGCTGCCTAACCATTGACCTCTGCTCTCTGACCTGAATCCACTGACCTAAATTCTGCCAACCCACTGTCCTGTCACATTGGATGGGTTTGTCTATTATGCTGACAGCAGGGATTGTGGAAGGCTCTTAGCGTGTATAATGAATGATTCATTAAGTTCACCTTATTAAAATAGTGTTAAATAGTGTTAAAAAGTGAAGCCTAATTACTGCAACTCTTCCAAGAAGTTATTTTATTTATTTTGTCCCAATACCAGGTTTAGAGACTCAACTTGGGGTAACAAAGTCGATGCTTCTGTCACCACATTTTCATTTTTTATTATTTTAATGGTGGCTGTATCTTTAAATCCTAAAGGCAACATACAATACTTCACCTTCACAATGCAAGGTGCATCCAAAGTACACGTGGTTTAGCATCACTGTCACATACTTACCTGTGGATCTTGCATTTACCTGCAGGATTAACATGTTTGTCGACTGTGGGGCAAGTCTGAGCTGAAATATCCCAGACCAAAATGACAGGAGCTCATGCCAAATATTTTGATCTCCAATAGTTGACACTGTGGAGTGGCATGGCAGCATCCTTCAAATATGGGGTAAAGGAAGAAGAACATGAAGATTTTCTTTTTTTTTCTTTCATTACCCATAATGCAATGTAGTGAGGCACTATGGTGTAGCCGCTATAGCGCGCCAAGCCCCTCTCTTAAGGCTCAGTCACAACCGCACGCACGATTGGTGGGAGCGTGCGTCCTCTGCGATATGTGGGTTCCGTGGAGGACGTGGAGAACGTGGAGGATGGAAAAGCACAGTAACAATTGCACGGGCACCGACAGAAAGGCGGAAGAACGGCGGACAGACAGCCGCTGTGTGCGTGGCAGGTGCACCGTGAGATGTCCGGACCCTCAGGGACGCTGATAGCAACGTGTGGCCGCGGTGCGCCGTTTGTACTCCCGACCCGCGGGGTGCCGCACTTGCCGTCCGCAGCAAGCAGGTGCACCTCACAGCGTGAGACGCGTGTCATAGACCACAGACGTTCCTTTCTTCTTTTTTTTTTTTTTTTAAAGTAGTGTCCGCTGGAACGCACGGAATCTCATTGCGCAGCTGTTCAATGCAGTCTGACGCACTGACATGTTGAAAACTCTGGTGGCGAACCAGCAACCTCAAATATGTCTGTACGTTGCCCAGGTGTGCTCAGCGGATCTGTTCCGGGTGGCACACAGTCCGTTTTAAGTCCTC
>OMMV01182838.1:0-10219 GCA_900302635.1 Chatrabus melanurus | reverse complement strand
AGGACAGCGACCAAAAATCTTTATCCAGCCAAAAGAACAGTCGTCGCTATTACATTGTTGGTGGCGTTTTGATTTTTGCTGGGCTTGTGACAGCGAGATACCTAACAAATTAGGATTAGCAAGAATGGGCCAAGGAGGACTTTGTTAGATTTTAAAATCAATAAATAAAATAAACAAAAATGACCCTATGTGTGTTTTTAGCTCACTTTTTCATGACCATCATCTTTCATGATAAAAGGTATTATTTATATATATATATTATATATATATATATGGTGGAGGTGTACACTATGTGCAAAAGAAAAATTCATTACATTTTGAGATTAGCAAGATGTGGATCCAGTCATTTTTCTGAGTGGCCTCTCATTTGCTTGCTTGTTTGTTTGTTTGTTTTGTTATTTAAAAAAAAAATCCACATTGAGATCTGAATTCCAACCAACCAACTAACCAACCAACTCTTCTCGACAAATCTCGACAAGATTTCATTGAAATCTGGCCATAATTTATTAGCTATCTTTCTGAAAAACAGACAGGGGCCTTGGCAGAGGTGTGCACCCTCTGAGTCCTGTAGAATTTATTGTCTGCGAGATTTTCTTAAAAGGTTTCAGCCGATCTCAGTGACACTTGATGGAATGATCAATCTTCCGTTTCAAGAGGAAGATCCCAGCACATTTTGATTGGGACACAGATTTAAATTCTAGGTCAATTAAAATTATAACAATAATAATATATTAAGTTTGTTGAACTGTCAATCACACAAATCTCATTACAAGCAGGTGAAATTTCATGCAGATACACATTTGGACGGTGGTAACTATATAGTAAATAGTAGGGCACTTGGTGATCTGGCATCACGAGCAATACCTTGACACTTGGTAAGATTAATTATTCCAACAAGTTTCCTGGAGGTCACCCAAAAATCTTTTGAGTAATCGTGCTAACAGACAGGCACTAATGAGAACCTGACCCCCTTGGACGTAATAATGTCGTTAACCCCCAGTGCTAAATGAATCTAAACTCTCATCAAGTTTGCATTTAGACAGCTCTGTCTCAGATTTATCAATAAAATGACAATCCTTCCTCTCCTCACTGTCAAAATGAAGGTCTTTATTTCATTGGACATGGATTCTGTGACAACGGTTTGTACTTTCCCGCACTGATGTTGACATAATTCGCTCACTGTGCCAGTTGTCTTGGTGCCAGGCAGACTGGCACTTAGGGCACTTAACGTTTAAGGCTCTGGCACCTGCACAAGGTGTCTCCTCCATACATCTTAGCGTTTGATGAAGCCAAAACGCAGACGACAGCTTCTCAAGGTGGCGTTTCTACTCCAATCCATTTAAGGAGTGATTTTGTAAAGCTTTCCGGCACAAAAACAGGGACGCAACAACCATCTGTGTTTCTATGAATGATTTCTTCTCTCTTCGCAAAAACAGTTTTATAGAAGGTTGTTAAAATAAAAATTCTTGATTTCTTCTTCTAAATATGCTTTTTTTTCCTGTATCTACAGTTGTAAATTGCTTTTCCTTGAAAAACAGAGTCGTTATTGTGGATTATTAATCGACATAGAGAGCTCATATATGTCTTTCCAATACTGCTGAAAATCGACGTCTCTACAGCCGGCTGTTAAAGTAAAGCTTCACCAGATGTGGGATAAATTTACAACAGTCAATGTAGACTTTGATGTAGAGTCAAAGAAGGTCAATTGGTTTCCATGTATGGAATGATCACTGACTCTCACATGCTCGTATGAAACATGCGGCATTCACAGCCTGTTGGAAATACAGTCCACTCCACGCTGGAATAATGACTGTGGGCTGCAGAATGTCTCACACAGATGTGCACGTACACACACACACATAGCATCTACTTCATCTTTTCTCTGTCAGTCCGCTGGCACTAAACAGTGTTTCTACATTTCAGACAGTCGATATCTGAGTGCTTACACATTCTATAGCCTGGATTGATGAGCGCTGCCCCACCACAGTATACCTACATTATCGGGATCACAGCCCTGAGGGGACGTTCGGTCACTGTAGGAGGTAAAACATTTATCCATTTTTCAGTCTGTGAAACTCAAACCTCGAACAACACATTATTTCACAATGCCTCTGCAAACCGATGCAAATCAGACCAACATTCCCTTAATACATCAACCTGGACGAAAATTATTTCTGTTTTACAGTACGGGACTGTGTGCACCATGGAAATACATTTTAAATATATAAAAATTTGAATAAAAATTAAAATGTGTTGCATGCCATTTTCATGCACGTAATGTGCATGAAAAGACCAAACTGAGTTCCAAAATAAGACACCTGCAATTTGAAAGCATGTACGATGCTGCTTTAAAGGTGCATGTCAAGTTGATCTTACCGTAATTAAAGTAATATAGGTAAACAGAGTTTTTATATAGTCAGGTCCATAAGTATTTGAACAGTGACCTTTTACGCAATTGTTGCCTCTGCACACCACCACAATGGAGTTGAAATAAAACAATAATGATCGGCTTGTTGTGCAGACTTTTGGGTGTTATTCAAGGGGTTCAAAAACTATTGCATTCACCATTTACGAAATATAGCCACTTTTAAATACAGTCATCCTTGCTGAGGCTGACGACTGTCACCCTCATCATTGGACATGGACAAAAGCCGATATCTTTGCAGGAGAATGAAAGTCCAAGTCTTTAGTGTAGTGGTGCTACCTGTCTTACTGTAATTTTGTGAAACTTAGACGCTAACCAGTGACCTAAGGCGACGACTGGATGTCTTTGGTACTAGGTCTCTTCGGAGGATCCTTGGGTACCGCTGGAATAACTTTGTATCAAACGAGCGGCCACTTAGGGAAACTAAGATGAGGAGTATCACTTGCATTGTGAGAGCGCGTCAACTTTGACATTTTGGCCATGTGGCGCATTTCTGTGTGCATGATCCAGCACATAGGTGCCTGAGTCTTGAGGACCCCAGTGGCTGGAGAAGGTCCAGGGGACGTCCATGCTTCAACCTGGCTGCGGCAGATAGATGGTTATTTTAGAGATATGGGGACGGACCGGTTGTCTGCTTGGGTGTTTGCCATCCAGGACCCAGAGCGGTTCCGTGGTGTCGTGGATGCAGCGAAGCGCAGCATCAGCGCATGCTCTCAGACCTGACTTATCTACAATCCTCCATTTCCAGAGGCCGTACGTAAATGGACAAGCTAAATATAAGGATTATTGTTAATACAAATTATCACTTTTACAGCCAGTTTTCTTTAAACAGCTCAACGGATGGATACATGTACTTTTCTCATGTTTCTGTTTCCCTGGTAGCATTTAGGAACACTTATCCAGGGAAGCTGGAAGTGTAACGGCGCTATACTTTAAGCAGCCATCAGTCAACAGGTCTTAATCTGTTGAGCCATGCTCAATATTCCTCTGGGAGTGCGAGACTATTAGATTTCACTCATTTCAGCTCTCATAGTCACAGAAATACCAACTGGCCAACTGGGATTTCCAAAAACACACTTGCTAACGTACGAGCGGCGAGAAGCCTTTAACATTCCCAGACACATGCACACGAACACCTATACATGTTCGCTCATGCATGCATGAGTGTAAACGTGGCTGAGAACGTACCTTTGGTGTAGTAGTGCACGCACACGCCCACACACTGAAGAAGTGGTAAATTGATGGCTGAACAACTGTGAAGGGTTTTTTTTAGCGTCACTATTATTTGTGTCTGACCGGCTCAAAAATCAGACTGTAGGATTATTTCGGCTTTAATGACCAGTGCGCTGCGACCTTATCAAGTGTAAATGAAGTCCAGAGCTCTTATTGCAGTCACGAATGGAAAGCCATGCTTGGAGATCAAAATGTGGGTCTGATGTGTATCGTCTTACACTTCCTGCCTGCGGCCCAGTGGTCATCCAACCCCCAGTCTAATCCCAAACCCGAAAGACCTCATCCACTCCTTTTAGGAAAGGTCACAGGTCAGCAATCATTCAAGCAAGACATACACAAGTTTGTGCTTTTAAAAAAAACCCCACCTCTTTACGATAAATAGAAGCTTTCCTTGTTTGGCACAGTTTTGCCATGCATGGATGTCAGAACTGTTCAGTTGTCAATATAAATATTCAAGTATTTGAGGGTTCTCTGTCTCTGAATAATCTCATTTGCATCCTCCCCACACCCCTCCATTGGTCCTCTCACAAAGAGCAATGAAACTGAATGCAGGCGTGTCAGCACGACAATGGAGGCCAGAATCCATTTATCTTCATACGTCAACAGGGTTGGAGGGTAGAGGCTTTGAGCCAGCCACATTCTGGTCAGTTTAAAGAGTCTGCTGCACCAGACACGAGTTAATGGGCTACTGATGGACATTCAAAAGCAGGTGCTGTTTTTGTTGGCACTGCCGTCGGACAAAAAGCCAAAAAGCTAATCCATGATTTAAGCTTTAAACACTGCACAATTTGGACAAGCATCACCTGGCCTGTTTAAAGAAAAAAAAAAACCTTGTGGCTTGATGAGTCACACAAAAACCGTCATCGCCATTCACCGGGTCGCGCTTGTGACAAGCGCCGAGAACTAATCCACAAATTCCCAGATTGCACATGGCAATCATCAGATTCAATCGCACGGTTATGCAACGCAATAAAACTCAATCCGAGATGACACAAGGAAACAGCCAAGATAATTTGCTAACAAAGGACCTGGGGAGACGAAGAGACACTGATTTACAACAGAGAGAACAATTAGTACTGAAAAGGCTCCAATTAAAACGACTCCCTTTGATCAGCAGAGGGAACGAGCTTCACCGAACACACCATCTGCAATAGCACAGTCAGATCAATCTGAAATAAAATTATTACGGCAAATTAATGGGTGTGAAGGATTTCCTATGGCTAATTTGACGAAATGCTGGATAGATAGATACAGTCAGGTCCATAAGTATTTGGACAGCGACGGTTCTTGTAATTTTGCATCCGTACACCACCACAGTGGAGTTGAAATGAAACAATGAACATGTGCTCGTAGCATCGACGTTTAGCTTTAATTCAGGGGGTTTAACAAAGATATCACAATAACCATTCAGGAATTACAGCCATTTTCATACACGGTTCCTCTGTTTTCAGAGGGCATTAAATGTGACAATGATTTTTCATACAAAATCATCACTTTTATGGCCAGTTTTCTTTAGACAACTCAAGGGATGAATTCATGAACATTTCCAAGTCACAGAATATGTTTTGGACTTCATTTATGTTAATAATTAAGAAATCCAAACAGCATGGCACTGTATGGTAAATCAAAAACTGAATGACTGTGCAAGGAGGAGGCTAGTGAGGGAAGACACGAAGACACTTTTATGCTTCTGCGGCAATGCAACGCCGTGGCCACGCCGTAGCTTTGACGCCTTCATACACCTTTTGAAGTTCTGCGTCGCGTTGGTCCGTGCCATTGTGCAATTCACCGCCGGAACGGAAGTGGGAACGAACTCGTTGATTGTTTGTTTACCTTCCGGCTTTGTTCCTGTGGTCTGAACAACAGCGACCTAAAGAGAAAAAAAAGACCGGTGTTGCAGTTGGAGATGATCACCATTGAACAACAAATGCTTTTATTGCAAATGTGGCGACGACAACAAAAGAGGAGACACGTGCGGCGGTGGTCTGTACGTCCACTGAACGAATCGAGGCGGAGGACGGGCGAATATAACACACTGCCTCTGCGGGAAATGGACAGAGAAATGCACTTCAGGTATTTTCATGTATGTCGGCTGATTTGGCGACCACCAGAGCACACACAGCATGCCGACTGATGCCGCCCAGAGACTGGCTGTGACGCGGACCAATCGCAGCTCTTGTGGTCTGCGTTATCTCGACGCGTAGTTACAATTTTTGGGGAGTGATTTGAGGAGCTGTGCACAGTGCAACTTTTTTCTGTTGCCTCACCAGTCACAGCTTCATGGTGGAGTCGCACAGAGAAGGATTTTCTTTAAAAGCTGTGAAATTGTAGTGACAGTTTGCTGGAAGACGCTTGGGAGACTCAAGCCTAGATTTGATTGTTTTTTTGTTTGTTTTTTGGAAAATCCTTCTCTGTTGCACTCCATCTTGACACTGTGACTCTTGTGACTGTGACAGCTTCTCCAATCACAGCCACGTAAGCCTATGACTCTTTTGTGGTGGTGCACAGAGGCAAAATTACAAAAATTGTGTCACTGTCCAAATATCTATGGACCTGACTGTATACAGACAGACAGATAGAAAGTAACGCTCCTCTACCACATATAACTGTATTCAGAATATTAAAACCCACAAATCCAGTCGCTGCCACAAAGGTGCCGTAAATTCATCACGGATCCGAGCAAGACCATAAAGCTTTCCGATCATTCCCAATACGGCCGCGATCAAAACCAACAATCGCAAATCAAAATTGTAACAAATAACTGTCAAACGCGGTAGATTAATGAGCTCAATACATTTCCTCTGACGTGAAATGATACCATGTGAGAGTCGACGCTGGAAAATATGTTTTCATATTTAGATCGGTAAACAAAAGAAAAATACAGAGGCTGCCAGGGACTGTTATTGGGTTGTAAATTTCTGCCTGTGCGCTCACCTGAAAGCTGCGTGACAGTCCTGGTCGATATTCAAATGCAGACAGTCAAGCATTCAGCAGGAAAGAAAAAAGAGAATAACTGAATATCTAATGTGCCTGACAATGATGTTGACTTGTTTTGTTGCCTGCTTTAGACAGAGGAGAAGCTCACAAATATGGGCTTGGAAAAGTCGGGATTTGGGGCAAAGTCTGTTCATATGGTGTAAAAATTGGAAAATTAAACTGCATTTCAACAGCACATTTTCATTTAATGCCTTCCTGCAGTTTCTGATTAAATACCTGCAGTCTCAACGCATTCTTACGCCTCCTATTTCTGGAATTTAGTCTAATTTTTTTTTTTTCCCAGGCAGCAGAGATGACTGGAACACCTGCCGACTGAACAGGTGTGACGGTGTTCCAGGAGAAAAAACAGGCAACTGCACGCTCCCTGTGAGGAAACTTAATTAAAAAGAAAACGGAAAATGTTAAAACGCCGAGAAGAAGCTCCCCTCAAAATCAGCTGGGTTTGGCAGATGGCTGAGCCAGGACAGGAGCTTCATGCTAATTGTTGTAACCTTTCATTTTGAGAAGGCGCGTCAGAATTCTCCACGGGGACTAATTTGTACGTTTTTCCCTCAGATTACACGCGGTCGCTCCCATCTCCATTTTTATTTATATATTTTGCAGTTTCAAAAATGCCTTTTCTTCTTCATTTCTTGCTCACCGTGCTGCTCCATAAACCTTGAGAACCTTGATCTGTGACATTCAAAAAGTGTAAAATTCTAATAAGCAACAGTGCTTTTAACCTTTTTACATTATACAATCTTGGCAGGATTTCTCAAAGCACGACAGCTGTTTTTCTGTCGACCTTCGACACTCTGATGAATCACCTCAGTGCATTATTTTAAAGACAATTTCACTCTGTATTTGCAGTGTAGGCATAATCGACCATGACAAAACTGAATTGGTTAGATTAAGAAAGTGGAGAAGTGCATATGGCCAAGCCGCGCCCAGCTCTCACATTACTGATCCTGCCATTTGGTGTGACTGAGCGGGGACGGGTTATTATTCCGAAGGTCCATTGGTCTGAAAATTAGGGTTAGGGTTGGGGGAGGGGGGTGGACTGGATTGTTATAAAGTTGAGGGTTTAAGGAGTAATTGAATTCTCTGGGAGAGGGGTTAGAACAAAAATTTCATATGACGGGAGTGTGGGTACCAAAATGTGAGAGTTGCCATGTAAGTGGCAGTCATGACTCGTTTTGCCCATTTTGGCCAAGGTTGGCAGACATCCGTACTTCCGCATTAAAAAGACATAAAATACATATAAACCAGATAAGACAAGGAAAAACTAAATTAAATATAATAAATAATTTCCCCTCAACACAACTGCATCCCGTCGATTTGATTGCTCCTGTGGTGAGACACACAGGTGTGAAGCCGTGTGAAGCTGCTCATATAAACAAAGTCGTTGTCCCGCTCGATATTTCCAAGTTCCACAAGTTCAACGTGACGCTCAATAAACATACGGTGGCCATCATCACATTTGTGTTTCCTTGAGTCTTCCATTTGCCCAACCACAGTCACGTAAGCAAAGACGTCGCTAATCCCGTTTCCAGAGCACAGCTTTCCCATTGAGATCGTGAAAATAGCCGTCCGTTGTCGTCACCCGCCGTCTTTTTGTCTGCGACTCTTCCTGGTCACACTTTTCCAAAACAGGATACAATTGGACGGCTTTCTCGGCGAGACTCAACAACTCCTCCCGTCATTAGCCCCTTTCGGCGAGAATTTTTTTCAGTTGTGGCACCGTCAGATTCTGGAATTCTTCACAATCATCCATGGTTAAAGAATGTGGCGACAACACATGCGAAAAAAACTACTGTAATCGTAAAAAATGTAGAAATATTGGCTATTTTCCCAACGCTGCAAGATAACATCCACACTGCAATTACAGCTACCGGAAGTACTTCTGCCGGCCGTAATGTCGCGAAAGGTCATGAAGCAATGCATTGTAGGTCGATTATGCCTATTTGCGAAAAGGTCTATTATGATGTCACATCCTGTATTTGGGCTTGACAGAACCTACCAGAACTCTCAACATGGAATTCAGACTGGAAGTTGCATTTGATTTTATTTTTTCAACTTGAAAGTCAATAATAATTTAAAGCAACATAGCATGGATTTAGAAAGTCTATATTCCCCCTCGGCTTTTACACAATTTACTTTCTTTATGCCATAAAAAAACCTCACTTTGGGCTTCTTTGTGTTCAGATTTCTAAAAATTATTCCATATAAATTCACATTGAAAACATCTCGTAATGAGAACTCTCCTGTCTAGCTGCTGTTTGTTGAATGTTTTCTGGCTTGTATCACTACTGCCACCTGCTGCTTTGGAGAATATTGAAACAGATAATGCACTAGTGGAAAAGACTTTTACGTTTTGTGTTCAAATGACAGCCCCAGCTGAAAGTATAACAAAGGCTTAAATCTTTCAGGAAAAAAAAAAAAAAATCACATTTTCTTGATGTCACCAATGAAATAGGCTTATGCAAGTTTGATTGACCACCTTCGCCTCTCTCTTTTTAAGCCATTGGTTTGAATACAGGAATGTACAAACACACACTCAGAGAGCATTCCCCTTTAGTTTGAGTGCGGTCGCGTTGCACACGCCTCATGCTCCTGCCTCCTGTTTACTTTTAAACTCCGTGTTTTGCTTTTGCGGCCTGTTTGAAAGGAGTGAGGTCGGTCTTCAGAGCTTCAGTTCACCGTTCTCCCAGGAGCACTTCTGTGTTGTGGTCTGCTATCCATGAATGTATGTTTATGTGTGTGCTGGTGTGTGTGTCTGAAAGTGTGTGTGAACGTACTGGCTTGCGGTAGGTATAAACATGGCCTCAAATGATTTTTCAGTGTTTTAGGCTGAAAGGTTCAACTTCTACGTATGTCTGCACAGAACAAACTAATGTCATAATTATACAGAAAAGTACCAGTTCTACTTTGCATGTTCAGGTCTTCAAATACCGTTTTGCAAAAGCAGCCAAGATCCATAGACTGGATCAGGCAAGTGCCCAGAGGCACCAACCAATGACAATCAGTAATCGTGATTTCTTAAAATCACGATTACATGACCCTCACCCCTCCCCCTCCCCAACCAGTCAAAATTGAGTGGGTGCACAAAGCAGTGCGCGCAAATGTATCATGTACAGAAAATTCCAAAATGGATAGACATCAGTTGAGCGGTTGTGCGAAAAGAAAGAAAATGTTACTGCCATGAATGTTACTGCCATATCTAGACGTATCGCCACCATTCAAAATGTGCCTGTAATCGAAAGCTTTTTTTTGTTTGGAAACATCACTAGGAGGAACCGAGGGTTCTAGCAGCAGGAGCAGCGCTGGCAAAGCTCACTTTGGAGATGATACGGCTGGTGGAGAAAAAAATGCCTATTCTACTCAGACCTGAACTGTTCAGGTCTGAGTAGAGTAGAGATTTCTTTGGCATTTGCAATGTCAAAAATGGTGTAAAGGGCGCCGCGGTGGCGCAGCGGTCTAAGCGTCAAAGCTCTGGCTTGGCGCAGCTGCCCCCGGAGACCGGAGGTTCGCTTCCCGGTCTTGTCAGTGCCGAGTATGGCCGGCGCATAGGAGCGGCAACAATTG
>OMMV01182837.1:0-11518 GCA_900302635.1 Chatrabus melanurus | reverse complement strand
CCGATCAGAATCGCATTCAAAACCACCTCTGTAAAGCCTTGTTCACACTGCCACTCCAAATTGGATTTTTAGCATATCCAGATTGTATCTGGCTTGATTTTTGTTAGTGTGAACAGCAAATAACCATGAGATCCGATTTTTCCAAAGCTGATTCAAACCACATACAGAGGTAGTTTCAAATGCGATTCTGATCGGATTTTTACAGATCCGTTTCAATCTGAACGCCTCGGTCGCTCAAATAGGATTTCAGTGTCCACTGCGAGTGACGCACAGGACGCACAACATCTTCTCTGTCACTCGTGCTGCGTCACTGGAGGACACTGTGGCTCCTTTTCTGTCTGTCACTCGCAGCGCGAGTCCTCGGACGCTCCACGACTCAGTACTCTCCTCTGTTTCTGTCGATTCCTTGTCATAAGAATAAAGTTTGCGCCGAGGCTCCACATTACCATGTGGGACAGAAACAGGCACAGCTCGCTGTGGTCCATTTTGTTTATTTGTTTTTCCTGGGTGTAGCCTGTTACCATAGAAATCAATGTGGACACACACAGATCGGATTTGATCACTTGCAATATATAATGTGGACAGTCAGTCAGTGAGATCAGATTTGAAGCAGATATGCAATAAATCCGATTTGAACTGGCAATGTGAACAAAGCCTATGTGGTTTGAATCAGCTTTGAAAAATCAGATCTCATGTGGTTTTTCGCCGTCCACACTGCCAAAAATCAAGCTAGATACAATCGGGATGTGCTAAAAATCTGACTTGGAGTGGCAGTGTGAACAAGGCTTATGTGGCCCCGCGATGGTCTGGCGGCCTGTCCAAGGTGTTCCCCGCCTTTTACCCAATGACTGCTGGGATAAGCTCCAGCTCCCCCATGACCCTTAACTGGAATAAGTGAGTTCAGAAAATGAATGAATGAATAATAGTGTCAGCTTGTAGTGTATTTACTTTCGATGGAAGTGGCCTGGCTGATCATTTTGAGAAAATTATTTAATTTTATGTCAGCTATTCTAAATAGAGTGCAGCTGAATCACAGAACACGTGCATGCTGCAGTATCGTATCATGGACTACTCTGATTCTAAATTGCAGGTTAAGACATGCCCCTCACCTGTCTGATGTCCCAGCTGGGTGCCGTCAGAAGCAGGTACAGTGAAGTCAGCCTCCCAAATGGGTGAATTCTCCCCATAAATTTCCTCCTCAAGCATAGACAAGAACCTGATGAAGTATTTTAAAGATATTAAGCATGGATTTGAAAAAACAACAACAACAACAAAAAAATAACTAAAGCAAATTCACAGATTTGCTTCAAAACACATTATACATGTTAGAAATGCTTTGCTGATCACATGTTAAAATGTGTTGGACCGTGTGTATTTTTTATTTTATTTTATTTATTTTTTTGAGTTAGACTTTGACTTCTGCGTTTCACCACTGTTGCCTTCATGATTTTTTTGGGTGGGGCGTTAAACCGAACCGCATGACACACAGCGGTTTCACATGCATAGGCCTATATAAAGCTGGAGCTGATTTGAATCTCTGGTTGTAGCTGCGACAGGAAAAGAGAAAAGTCACACGCACGCGCATACACACAGCGAGGGCAGCCCTCCCCCTCCCCATGCGATTGGGCGTGGTTTCGGTGCCTTCAGCCGACACGCCCCCCCACAGTAAGAGCAGAGAATGCTACTGATTTTTACACAATTTTGAAACCTAATGAAACCTACATTTTGTATTGTTTCAGCTAACCATGTTGGAAGAGATTTATAGACAATCATCCAAGGCAAAACAATACACGTCCTTAGTGTGGCAGTAGAACTGAATGCCATATATCTTCCTCTGATCATATACAGCATCTGTAGTTTAATTCCTTGTCCTGTCCTTGTCAGAATCCTAGTTAACCTGAAAACCCGAGATATCTACAAAGACAATTTTAGTCATCCACACTCGAAAATCCAAGATGAACACCCATAAATGTGACTTTGCCCACATATACATTTTTGTAATTAACACCATTGGATTCATTGGCCTGAAAATGTGTATTTAGACACAGAATCAAGATCAGAGTTCATCCAGAAGCTGAGATATTAAAAAACTCCATTTTTTTTTTTTTTTTACAAATTCAAGATGGAATATCCAAGACCGCCATGGTGGCTTCGGGAAAAATGGAATCATCCATTTTCAGACTGGCTATTGTAAGCACTTTTCAAAAATGTAGTTCTGCAAATTTCCACAAAATTCCAACAAAAGCTCGTACCTGAAGACAGTGAACCGGACTAATGCTCAAATAAGGACTTTTAAAGATCCATCTTTGAACTTAGTTATGTCTAAATTTCAGTTTTATTAGCAGAGCATACATTATGAACCTTTTAATTAAAAATAAATAAATAAATAAATTATTGCTCATTACACATTTTGCTCATCTCCAAAAATATTTTAATGTACTTTTTAACTGATACCAATCTTTCACATTTTACCACACACACATGTCAAACACTGCGGTGTACTGAAACTATTTTGCAATCAACCTTACTTGGGGAAATGTGTGAGAATGAGTGTGCGTTTCTCTGGTAAGAGTTTATCTTTCTCCACTCTGAATTTCTCCAACAGTTGGCGTCGGGTCACGGTGAAGATAGACTTCAGCAAACTGCGGCCGAACACTTGAGTGGTTTCATAGCGCGGCAGGCTGTCGTTACTCTGGGGAACATGGCAGTAGCAGAGCCACCTGAAAGTCAAATTGGAAAAAAATAGGTCCGACTGATGACAGCATCCGATACTGAACTCAGACAAAATCATATACAATATATCATCATACAAATAATGAATGTTTGTGAGTGCAATGGTAAGAATATTTTCATGAGGTGAAAATTAAACAAATTAAAACATTCATTATTTGTTTGATACAACACCTAAATAGATCCGCGTCATTTGATATTTTACTTAAAATTCGACAGATTTCTTCTCCGAACAGGAAGCCGCGGGCAGTGGGACACAGACGGTGCGCTGTATCCACGCAGCAGTTCACTTCATCCGGCATGCGCCCGGCCGACAGACCGCTGAGGTCTGCGAGAGCCGCACCGGAGCGAAGCGAACAATCGCGGGAGGAGCTTGTCCAATTCTTTGTCTGACAGCGCTTCTACGACCACTGAAGATGTCCCCGCGAACAGTGCGGGAGCTTCTAAACGGATGCATTTTTATGAACTGGGGATAGTTCAAAAATACACAGTGCGCTGACACCATCGTGCAACGGGGTAAATAATGTCACGTGACATACAATCCACCAATCAAATGACAAGGATTTATTTAGGTGGAAGAAAGACCACTACTCTGCTTTCTTGAATGTCACATGCACACACACCTCGTGTAGTCCACTTTGTAAGATGTGCCATCATCTTTCTTTGTGCGCTGCCGATACTGTGTCGGAGTCTCCAGCTTCCAGTAATTCAGGCACAAGAGGAACATCTTTGAAAGCTCAAACATGGTCTGCCTTTCCTTAGGTGCGAGGTGGCTGAATTTATACTGAACAAAATTCAAAACTCCCTTTAGGCGGAAAAACAAAAAAAGGGTAATAGTACAGTTAAGAGACAAAGCAATATGAACACATACACTGCTGCCATTAACAGAAAATAGTTTGTTCTGAGACTATTCTCCGTAGAAGATACACACATAATTAATGATTCAAGTAGGACACTTTCTGCTCTCACAATGCAAATCGAAACGATAAGATGTACAATAAACTCCAAAACTAAACTGCAAAAACTATACAGGGCAACTATTAAATGAGGAACAGGAATGTGAATATATAGGGTTTGTAAAGCAAAGGAAAATTTTTTTTAATTGTTTGCTATTCTGCACGTGACTTTAGTCTCTTATTTGCATAAGAGAGGACAACAAAATGTGTGCACACCAGTCACACCAGAAAAACAATGCTATGCTGCTGCCATGCATCTGGGCAGAAAGGGAAACGTTTCCTGTGTGTTTACCTGCTCGATGTTGGGCTTCTCAAAGGGTGGACTACCAAGAGATCCTTCTACAACCGGCTGGCTCATCTGCAGGATGCACTTCCTCAACAGCTGAAGGGAAGAAAGTTGAAACGAAGCACAATGTTGACTGTGGTGCAACTAAATAAGATTACTGACTCAAATGGTCCAAATATCAAGGAATAAGGAAATTCACCCCCTTCAAATATGCAGCAAAAATCTAGATCGTAGAAGAAGAAAGTCTTGCCAACATGACCTGAAGGAGGTTTTACACCAGATACCCTTCTTGACGCAATTCCAGTTCTACATGGAGAAGCATGCTTACAGCTCCTGGTGTTTCCAAGCGGTCTGCAAGTCAAGTACTGATGAGGACCTACTCTGCTACACTTCTGAGAGCTCACAGGATCAGGTGTGCTTAAAGCGGCATGGCTGCGGCCAGCAGTCAACCAGTATTTTTTATAAAAAAATAAAAATAAAAATCAATAAAAGGCAATGCAGTGTTTTCATTTTTACATATTGGGAACATAAGGCTTAGAAGTTCATTTCTACAGCTTCAAGGTCTGACTCATCAAAATGGCTCGAAAAATTTGTGCACTTTTTGCCATTACTTATGAGGTGCAATTTCAAAGTGCCATTACATAACACCCTGCTGACCTACCTACCAGACCTCAGTAATAACCACGTCTAAATCTAAAATTTGTAATATTCAGCCAATGTGTTTTCTGTTGTAACAGCTGCTAAAATACAATAAATAATAAAAAGCCTTAATTTTATAACCATTTAGTGACAACTTGGACACCAAAATTCATTGCCCACATTAGTTTTTGAGTGCAAATTCACAACCTCCACAAAATGCTAATAAGTAAGAGCATCAATGTAATGTTGAAAACGACAAACGATGAAGGGAGTGCAGCAATGCAAGATGTTGGTAAAGCACATATTGTCATATAAATGTCATAAAATTTTGACAACTCATTTCTTGTATTAAACAGAGACTTTGTTTCCCCTAAAGTTTTTGAAGCAGGTCAGTTTTCCTCTCTTGCTCCACCTGACATGAAACGGCCTACAAACGTGCAGATGTGTGGACCGAATGATTCAGTAAGTTCATTATCTTGCAAAGGGACTTGGCAGTATTGATGTTCCAGGCAGTATTCGAAAGTCAACAAACTCAGAAGATTTTGCACTCCTGAAACTGACCATTTTTGGAAGGACGCTGCATGCTTCCACTTTCCGAACGGGGCTCTAAACCTGACATCTCACCTGACTAGCAACCCTGCAAATTACCTTTTCGCCAATAAGTCCGGGTTTCATTTTTCTGAAATGCATAAAAAGTCTGGAAATTTTAACAATACTTCCAACATCCAGACTACAGCTTTGCACACATCCGAATGTCATGCGCAGCAGCAGAATTCCGATATAGTTTGCATCCAATTCTGGAACTTTCCAACTTCGCATACCGCACGGCGCATATACGGTGCTGTAAGATTCGCTCACCTTGAAAAGATAGAAGTACACCTGTTTGGTATCGGTGTCTTCCTCTTTGTGCACAGACATGAAGAGGTTCTCGACATCCACCACCATGCCCAGCAGCCTGTTTATCTCCTCCTCAGACACATTCTCCAGGTGGGACACATGATCAGCTGCACATAAAGCATCAATCCAAAGTTAACAGAACACAACTTGACAATCAAAAGCCACCGGCAGTGACGGGTCAGTAGTTGGGTGAGGCGCAGTGGATGTTTGGTACCCAGTGCATGTCCACAGCTGCGGCACTGCTCGCTCAGGCTGGCCGCCTGCTGCTGCAGGTCCATACGCGTGGCGCTTGGTGGATTTGGATTTTTCCATCCGTTACACTTGCATGTGTCACTAGCCTGAAAATAATAATAATAAAAACATATATAAAGCTGATCAAAGTGACTCAAGCACTTCATGAGCTAATTTCCTGTGATTGATTAAACCGTTAAGCTAGTAGAGCGTAGGCTCAACTTTAGGATTTAGTGTGAATAACATTAGCCAGCACCGTCTAGTTAGCTGGCGCCAAAAGTTTTCTGTCGGCGTGAGCTAATGAGTCTTTCCTGTGGGTTTTTTGTGTGTTTGTGCTCCTCTACGTTCAGATGCTAACAACCAAAGAGTGCTTTGTTGCGCTCAACTTGGGCTAGCTAAGCTAGCTACCTTGCATGCTGAGAACACGCCAAGTTTTTCAAGCTTTTTCGCCCGTGGGAAAGCTCGGACTTGGGCTTTCTTCTGGCTTGCGCGTTGTTGTTGACTTAGTCCGGGTCTGGCCGGGTCACTCGTCCCTGCGGCGGCAGTACCGGACCCTGCCAAGCCGGTAGACTGGGCTTGGAGAAGCCGGGGCTGTAAGGCCTGCGCCGCCGGGTCCGACATGTCCACGCGCTGCTACCGCTGCTGCTGCACACTTCCTGTGCTGTCGCCTGTCTCCCGTGCTGCCTTCGAGGGCTGTCGGTAATGTGCGCTTCAAGGACCGCCACACTATGCAGAATTTCTTGGATTTTTCATACAAGAAAACAGATCAAATCTAGTCTGCCATGTGCCTTCTCGCAAACTGTAGCTGAAATTTCACGTCTTTCTCCGTGCCACTCTTCCATGAAGCCGTATGATTGGTGGTGCAACAGATAAAAGTTGCACTATGCGGCTTCTCCAGTCACAGCCACAGAAGACTACATCTCCTTCAGAGTTGTCTGGGTGTCTTTCCTCACTTTTCTCCTTGTACACGCAGTTTTCAAGCAAATTTACAAAAATTGTTAGTCCATATACTCATGTACCCGATTGTAAATAGGAATGCGACAGCAGGTCATGTTGCTTACTATTGTGCACTCAAAATATCTGTTATATAGTAACAAAGTAATAATACTTCACTACTGTACTTTAAGTATGCTTTGGGAGTATCTGTACTTTGAGTTTTTTTTAAATTTTTTAAAATTCTGTCAACTTTCACTACATTTCCTAATTGCATACTTTTACTCCGATACATTTTCAATGCGCAGTGTCGTTACAAAAATCAGATTAAATTAAATTTGGTGTTTTCTCCACCACGCATTTAATTATAGATTACTTGTCACACTTAAGTACAGTAAATACTAGATACTTTAAGACTTTTACTTGAGTAGCATTCTAGTCGGTGACTTGAACTTCAACCAAAGTTTGTTTTTTTTTTGGTAGGCTATCTGTACTTCTACTCAAGTGTGACTTTCAGGTATTTTATACAACACTGGTCTGGGGTGTCTTCCTTCACTTTACTCAGTTTTCAGGTAAAATTACAAAACTTGTTACTGTCCATATACTCATGTGCCTGATTGTAAATAGGAATGCAACAGCATGCTGGGACATGTTATCTTGTCACAATGTCATGTTGCTTACTATTGTGCACTCAAAATATTTAGACCTGTTAGTGAGATTTATGTATTTTAAGTGCATATAAAATTTCCATCCATTTGTAATGTAGTTTTAAACACATGAACGTAGTGGGAGGCATATTTGTCAGTTAAAACTGGTTTGTATGAATTTGAAACAAATTGGATTTATTTATAAACGTGTGAACCTGGTTATTATATAATTAAATTGCATTACCATTACACAAATGTCATTCTTGCCTTTCATTTATACTTGACTGACATAATCCTCACATTAAGTTTATAACTTTAAAACTATGTCATCCAAGTGGATAGAAATGTTATATACACAACTAAAATGCATCAATCTTAATATGCCTAATTTTTATTTATTTAGAGTGTTGGTTTGGGGCTTTTGTTACTTTCTTCACAACCAAGACATTTGAGGGTACGCCTGTCTGATTTTAAACATAGCCCAGGCTCTTGCCTTACAGAGTACACAAGAGGTAATTATCACTTTTTTTTTCTGCATTAAGCAAATTTGAAATAAATGATTGACCAGACTGTGTGTGGACTATAGCGTATATTTCTATTCCTTTGATTTCATTTTTTTTTTTAAATTAAGTGTTCTGCAGTGTTCTGTTACGGTCATGTTTCTTTTTAAATTTTGACACACCTGCACACCCAGTATACCAGGCTTTTGTCGTTTACGGCTGTTTACCTTATTTGCACTTCAAGACTGCAGAAATGCACTTACAGAAAGTGGGCATGAAAGGCTCAAAATGTTTATGAGAGAGCACCTCATGAACTTGACAATTTTGACACTGGGACAGCCCTAAATGCTCATGCATGGACTTAGGTGGACCATACCTCAAAGTCAGAGTCCATGAGTGTGGACATTGAGATTGGGCATTAGAGCTAGGTTTTCAGTAACTTCCTGGACTGAAAGTGTCAAACATGTCAAGAGATTCACTTATCTCACCCATTATCTCGGCATTTGAGATCAAGGAATGTCTGGTAAGAGCTCATCGAGGCATGAGATCTCTGGACAGGAATGTCTGATAAGGCATCGTTGTAGCAAATCAAAGGTCCGGGTCTTTAGGGTTCTGGTGCTTCTTGTCTTATTGTATGATTATGAGACCTGCTCTGCGTTCAGACAGGCAGACCGTTCACACACATTTGCAGTTCTGACCAATCCAATTGTAGTGGATATTGCAAATATTCTGCTTGCCTGGATGCAGGGTCAGATGCTAACCAGGGACTTAATGCGATAATTGGATGTCATCGGTACTAGCTGTGCGGAGGGTCTTTCAGTACCTTGGAATGACAGCGTTACAGGAACATTACTTAGGGAGACCCAGGCAGCGTAGTGGCCAGTGCACTTGCTTTCAAAACAGAAGATTCCCAGTTCAAGAGCACCTGTGCCCATTCTCCATGTAATGTGGATTTTGATCACGAAGGGTATCCGGTGTCAAACTTGTCAAATCAACATGCAGATCCATATTGGATCTGCTGTGGCAGAAAGGGAGAAGCTTCTTCTACTTCAGGAGACCCAGATGATGCATGCCACTTGCATTGACATTTTGCCCATATAGTGCATTTCTCTGCACATGATCCAGCATGCCCAGAGAAATGCATCACCTGGCTACAGCAGATAGATTGCTACTTTCAATAAGTAGGGACAACTGGTTGTCTGCCTGGGTGGTTGCTATTGAGGACCCATAGTATGGTACGGACAGGAAAACGGCTTCCGTAGGATTATTGTGCTGAATTTTATTTTTTTTTGTTGTTGTTTTGGCTTCAGTAAGGACCAGACAGTCAGGAAATGATGGGGTTCAAATTTTCAGACCCCAACCCTACTTCCTGGGGGGGGGGAAATTCCCATTTTGCACCCCTCAAATCAAACTCTGTACCTCTTTCTGCCATTTATCAACCAATTTTCATAATGTTAGAGCGGTTTTGTATAATGGCAGCATGGTGGCCTAGCGGTTAGTGCAACTGCTTTCAAAGCAGAAGGTTCCCGGTTCAAGGCCACCCATGCCCATTCTCCATGTAATGTGGAGTTGCATCAGGAAGGGCATCCGGTGTAAAAACTTGTGCCGGATCTGCAGTGGCAACCCCAAATTGAAATTGGGAGAAGCCGCAAGATTTTAGAACTGTTGTCAGTTTATAAGTATACTAAGATGATTTATTATACTTTTGGAGCAAATTTTTAGACCCTTCCCCCAAAACCAACTTTGCCCCCATTTTCACAATTTGTTAACCAATTTTCATAAAGTTGGAGTTGTTTTGTGGGTTTTGGGTCTGAAAATTTGCTCTGAAAGTACAATCATCTGATCTTAGTATGCCTATAATCCTACACAATGACTCCAACATTATGAAAATTGGTTGAAAAGAAGGAGAGGGAGAAAAGAAAGAACCAAAAAAAAAGCAGAAATAGGTGCATAGTTAAGTTTTGAGGAGACTAAAATGCCCCCCCCCCAGGAAGGAAAGGAAGGGTCTGAAAATTTGAACCCCGTCATTTTTTGACAGTCTGGCCCCTAATAAAGCCAAACCAGCAAACATCAATTTCAGCACAAAAATCCTACAGGAATATATACCATACCACACTACCAAGGCAGTTCTGCAGTGTGTCAGCACTAGGGCATCTCTTATCTGACCTGGCTATTCAGATTTTAAGACTTTCAGGAACCAGAGCCGTTTTAACGTAAACACAAACCTCAACTTCTGCATTCATGGACCACTTATACAACAGGCGAAGAAATGCCTTCAGTAAGTCTGCAGGACTCGAGTAGAAACAGTTCCTGAGAAACTAAGAAAAAGGCAAAGTTCTGGCAAACATTACAGGGTCTCCATCCATGGATTTAAGAGTCATTTCTTAATACCTTTTTACCACTTTTATGTGGATTCAATGTACCTTCAAGGTTGAGTTTCTCTGAAGTACATTTTGATGGTCAGCTGCAATTGGGTATCAAACCCACCAGTCAATGAACACGTGCTCAACTGACTGAGCTAATACAAAGTATTTCAACACTGTGATAAAGAAGTGTTCTGCTGATGGTTGTCAAATACTAAACCAGACACTGCAAATATTTAAACAACAGAAATTAGGCATACAAAAAGATTACCTTCCCCAGTGTTTATTGGTAAAATTACATATTTCTTTCACTCTACTCATTGCCCCACCACTCCATTTATCCCCCACCTAGCAGCAGCAGCAGCTGAAGAGCAGGTATTGTGCTAGCTGTTGACGTCATAACTGAATGACAACACTGATCCAAGCAATCATGCCCTATTACAAAGAGTGAAAACAAAGATAATGCGGGGCGAAAAGGAAAGCAAGCAGAGCATAACAACTCAATGCACAAAGATGAGAAGAACCAGTGCATTTAATACCATAGAGCAGTGGTGGCCAATCCTGGTCCTCGAGGGCCGCTATCCTGCACATTTTCCATCTCTCCCTGCTCTGCCACAAGCGGATTAGCTCATTCAGGTGTCTGTTAGCTCTTGATTGGCTGAGCACACCTGAATGAGATAATCCGCTTGTGGCAGAGCAGGGAGAGATGGAAAATGTACAGGATAGCGGCCCTCGAGGACCAGGATTGGCCACCACTGCCATAGAGCTTCATAAAAATAAAAATTAAGACATAAGGGTGTGAGAAGAAAAAAAAAAAAGGATGCCAAAACATGGTGAGAATATTTTGCCAGTAACTGATTTGAAATTTGGAAAGTCAGATGCAAATACAGCAACATGTTTTCAATATACAGTTGTGATTTTGGTCAAGAAAAATTATACACTGATTCAAAAACCATTATATTAATGCTAAAATTATTTAGTGAGGCAATGTTAATAAAGTACTAGTTTATTGTATAGGTTTCATAATACGGATGAATGAATGTAAAACCTAAAGCAAGGCTTTCAAATCATCCTGAACAGCTCATGTCAAAAGAAGTTGAAGCAAAAAATGGTGATAATGTGATATTTCAATCAATGCAGCTCTATCAAGAAGGAAATACCTGGCTAATTGCCTTCTCTTCATCTTTTCCAGGACAGACCAGGAACAAGGAGAAAAAAAGTGAAGGATTTCTACATGTACCCGTCACCTACTTAACAAATGAGTTTTAACAATGTTGTAAGACCATGTTGGAAAGACTTAAGAAATTTAAGGTGCATGGGACAGGGGGGGGGTGGG
>OMMV01182813.1:0-11195 GCA_900302635.1 Chatrabus melanurus | reverse complement strand
AAATTTCTTAACAGTTAAGAATACAGCTTCCTGCTGATTTGATTTTTATTTGGTAATACATAAACACAAGAAAACATAAAATATTGCAGAGGATAGCACAAAAAGCAGCCAAAGGGGCACTTATTTCCATTGCGGTCCTCTGAAAATGAAGAACAAACTAACAATAATTCATTCATTTATTCATTTTCTAGACACACACACACACACGCACACACACACACACATTGCATTTGGGAGGGGGTGTGAAGCCCGACCAAAGGTACAATAGTATAATAAGTGTACAACAGTATAATAGTACAATAATGCTGCAAAGCATCTGCTATGGGAGTATGTTACCCATTCAGAAACAGTTATATTGAAATTTATATACCGACGAATATATCGCAGTATATACCGTTACCACAATACGCTTCAAATTATATCGTAATATGAATTTTAGGCCATATCGTCCAACCCTACCACCAAGACACCCATGACAACTCCATAGGAGTTACCAGCTTCTGTGGCTGTAACTGGAGAAAGTGTGCACAGTGCAACTTTTAACTGTTGAATCACCAGTTATACAACTTCATGGTGTAGTGGCACAGAGAAGGATTTTCTTTCAAAAAAAAAAAAGTGAAATTTCAGCTACACTTTGCCAGAAGGCACATGGGAGATGCAAGCCTAGATTTTATCTGTTGTATGAAAATCCTTCTCTGCTCCACTCCACAAGGTGTATGTAAATTTATGTCCACAAATGTAAATATAATGCAGCCATAGGATAACATACAGTTCTGGAAATTAAATTAAAGCAACATTTGATTTGTATTAGTGAATGTTTTAAATCAATTCAATTTATTTAAATAGCACCAAAGCACAACATAAGTGACTCCAAGGCGCTTCACACGAGTAAGGTCTAACCTTACCCACTGCCTGAGCAAGCACATTGGCAACAGTGGCAAGGAAAAAGGGGAAGACTGTCACCCTAGGGTTCCCCCAGAGTTTTCATCTCCCATTGGTCTCCTCCTCTCCACCCTTCTCCATCCCCGTGATGAATTAGTTTATATTTGAGACTGTTAATTAGAGAGCTATTTCAGGACCCCAATGAGCTTATTGCTCCAGTGACATTTGCCCCTATCCTCTCACCTCTCCATCTTCTCCTTGTGTGTGTGTCTGCACATGTGTCATGTCCAGCTGCTAATAGCTGCTGACAATAGGCCAGTTTGAGCCAAGAGGGAAATCCTGAGGAGTGGTGTACAATATTAGAGAAACCTAATTATTTAGCAGATGTAATCTGCATCTCTCTTTCTTTCTCTCTCGCGCTCTCTCCCCTTTTTCTTTTTCTGTCACTCTGTCATTATCAATACAGATTTTGTTAATGCATGCTACCTTTATATTAAATGCATTTATACAAGGTATAAGTTGGCCATCCCCCCTTGGTCTTCTCCAGCCGCCAGCCAGCTGCCTCCAGTCCTCAACACTGAGGCACCTGTGTGCTAGATCATACCCAGAGAAACACACTGCATGGCCAAAATGTCATAACTAACATTCCCTCACAGTGTGAGGGAAATGATTTGTACATTTGATTAGTACCATACAATGACCTCCTTCCCCTCTTCATAGCAGTCCTCATATAGGATAAAGTCGCCATATTTAACATATAGAATTTGTCATTAAATTCTTGAAGGCAACTGTCAGATATTTCTTTTTCTGAACAGACTCGTTTTGACCCAGTCTTTCTCTTGGTCTGTCCATCCAGACACACACACAAATCAATTCCATTTAATTTTGCCTTCACTTCTTTGCAGACAAATGTTCATGGTGATAACCGACATAAAATTGACTTCTCATATCAATCTGTGACCTGGGATATGAGATAAGACACAGACTGTGACTTGAGATAAGACACAGACTGTGACTTCATTATTTCCTGTGCCTATCTCTGCATTTATTTGACACATTTCTATTTTCAGTCATACCATGTCATGAAACTTGGTTGTCTCTTCTCACATAATCGTTTGACCTGACTGTAATTTGCCTGCTTGCATTTATCTGAGCTCCATCTCCTCCGCCACTGTGATTTAGGGCAGCATATGTACAGTATTTGTACCTGGGGGATTTTTTTTTAATGGGTTTGATATTAATAGTTTGTATGAATCTGAATTTTTCCTATTCTGTTTTCTTGGCACAAAGCAGCAGTTGTTGTAGCAAGTGGTGTATTGCTCATTCGTTATGAAGTAACTGCATTGCCTGCACTGTCTTTATTATTATTATGATAGTGTTGGCTGATCTTTACAGATGTCTGTCTAGCAGGTAAACAGTAACAGTCATCTCAGTCTTATTCATTATAAAGTTAAATGGTATCCAGCTTTTCACTGCAGTCAGGCAAGCCTTCATTTATGAATAGAATAACAGTGGATCAAGAAAAAACCTTTGAGGTACCCCATACTTCACTGTGGAAGATTCAGATGTGGTGTTGTTATAAAGAACATTGACATGCCCCAAAATAACAACTGCAATGAATGATACTTATGAGCAGTATGAAGCCTTGGACTCCAAAACTTTGCACATCTGACAAATTGTGGCCCAGAAGATTGCTGCTTCACAAAAGTGAAGTATAACTTCTGAATAGTTCAAAATATGAACAACAAATATCTTTAAACACATTCCTCAACTAAAGACACACATACTGACTGAGCTTGAAAGCAATCAAACCTGTGGTGGCAGAGGAGATAATGGATAGTTGAACAAATTAGCATAAAAATTTTTTTTTTTTTTTTTAACCCTGTCTATGCAGCTGTGTATGTTTTTATAGTGTTTTTTATGTACTCTATGTAGGCAACAAAAGGAATTTCCAGTGCTGATGGACTTGCAGACAGAAGAGGCTCAGAAGAAGGAACGGTTAGAAAAGATCCAGTCCTGGCAGTTGGTCCGAGACACTATGCTGGAGCACCGGGCACAGGAGGCACTAAACAGGCAGAAGCTAAGAAAATACCAGCTGGACTTGTATGGCGAGATGCAGGCTAGTCAAGACCGACACAAAAATGCGTAAAAATCAATGTCAATTTAAATGACAATAAAACGTTACCGTTTCTGTTTAACTGCTTTTCTTCTACTGTGTTGACAGTGTCAAGCTGTCTCATTTGCGCAGTATGAGTTTGACTTTTTGATGCCCAGTGTGCCTGATTATATACCACAAATCTTTTGTTTTGTTGAAGGTCACTGTATTGATCCTGTGCCAAAGATACAACCAGTCTCCCTCAAGCTAAGTGCTACTGATTGATTAGGTGATTGATACATTCTGGCTGACAACAACCATGGGCTTTGATCAGCAAAAATAACATTTATAACATCAGCCCAAAGTGATTGTATCTAGAGATGGATGATTCTCTAATATGGATAAAACCTCTGATCAATATGGGTTTGTTTGTTTGTTGTCAAATAAATTTTAGTCAATCAATGCCCTTTAACATCCAGATGGTCTGGAAAGTCCTTTAATCAGCTGAAGAATGACACACTAAAATGAATATGAAAGGGAAGAGGGTGCCATCTACTGGTTATGGACTTTAATTGATTTTGATTATGTCAGCATTGTGCTATTTTTATTTATTTATTTATTTATTTATTTTTTTAGAAGAGTTTAGTTCACTGTTGCTCCATGAAAGAAATGATGATGTGTGTGAACAAGATAGCAGGGATTATATAGGTGTTACAACTTGTGCATGTGTAAAGTCATCCAGCAGTATTCTGAGGCTGTCGGTGACAATCACTTTCATTATTGATAAATTTCTTGGTTTTTTATATATATATTTTATTTTTATGATTATGAAGTAACCATACAGCATAAACTACCAGACAACATCATAAAATGTTATGTCACAGCATCTAAAGAATCACATTGAAATTATTGTCCAAATAATAGTTCCATAGATATTTGGTTGCTCTATATGACAACTCATCAAAACCATTTTATTTCAAATTTTGTCACTTTAAATCATTTCATCACTGTTTTGTACTTGTTTAAACATTTAAAACCAGATACTGGTTGTTTTTGACTATTTTTTTAAACTTGTTTTTAAAGTCAGATTAGACCACCAGATACTGGTGTATCATATTTTCAAATCAGATTATCTCTAATTTAGTCAAATTAAAGTGAGTTTAAATCATTTGACTTTGTTTGGAGCCATCTGAAAGTTAGAACAGCACTTGAACAATGCATTCTTCTGTCAAGAGCATTTTTAACCATATTCCTTACAATACATGCACTTCACTAGCATCAAGGCTGTCCTTTCACTGTAATGGATGTACAGACATGTGAAAAAGTTAGTGCACCCTTGAGTTTTTACACATTTTAATTTTTTTATGACATCAAACTAAAAAAGAAATTCAGGCTTCTTTATCATAAAATGTCCAAAATTATGCTGTTTCAACTCACATTGAAAACAAATCTGTACAATGTGTCATAAATAAAATAACATGCACAATTTCTCTAATCACAGCCAGATAAGCCTATAACTTCATCAGAGTTGTCATGGGTGTGTTGTTGGCTGTCCTCACTCATCTCCTTCCTGCATGGTCACTCAGTTTTTGAGAACTGCCTACTCCAGACAGATTTACCATACAGTACCATACTGTTTGTATTTCTTAATGATTGATGTGAATGAAGTCCAAGACACATTCAGTGACGTGGAAATGTTCATGTATCCATCACCTGACTTGTCTAAAGAAAACTGACTGTAAAGTGATGATTTATTTGTCTTATACTATAGGGTGCCCATACTTATTCACATTATTGTTTTGGGTTTGATATTTTTATTTTATTCGTGTCACATTGTAGAGATTTATTTTCACTGAGTTTAAAGGGCATAATTTTAGAAATTTTATTATAAAGAAGCCTGAATTTCGTTTTTAAATTTGATGTCATACAAAAATTAAAATGTGTAAAAAACTCAAGGGTGCCCTAACTTTTTCACATGACTGTAGATCCTTATTGAGATCTGCATGAAATTTCACTTGTTCCTCCTTGTTTGTTTTGAGATGTATATGACTGACAGGTGTCATCAAGACTTGTTTTCAATTTTTTTAAAAATCTATGTAAAACAAAGGTTAAAAAAAGATCCAGTGTGTCATCCAGTTCACCTCTATTACTAAAATTTCATAGGTTTTGCATCTTGATAATTCTGCCGTGTCATGGAGATCAGCTGAATAATTTTTCAGTAATCCTACTAATAACACTTTAAAACAATTACAGACTATAAGATATGGATGAAAACAAAGTAAGGCTGAGCTGTATCTGATATCAAGTTTAAACCAGTGTGATAGAATTTAATCAGTTATTTCTCATTAATATGTAAATATATACAGCAAACAACCACAAACTGTGTTCATCTACTCCTCAGGGGCTACATGTGGTTTAAGTATCGTGTGTACCATCTACTGCTAATGAGTTATTGTGTTTACAACGTGTCTATATTCGCATACAAACACACACATGACGACGTGATGTCCCACATACAGGAAAAGTACATTGGGAGAACTTTAAAAAAAAAAAGTTCGAAAGCAACAAATCACAGTGTAACCGATGTATATAAGTCAGCACATTCAGCAATCCACTAACAATGTAGCTGCACAAGAGATCCTTGTTCCTGGCACAGAACCGTCCCTCTGTACATGAGGTGTTGTGTTTGAGTTTGTCAGTCTTACTGTTCTGCAGTGAGAGAGTGATCATCAAACACTAATTGGCAGTGATGTTTGTGTGTTAACACAGAGTCTGTTTGTTTTTTGGCAGCTGTTGGCTGGTGGTTTGATGGAAATTTGTTGAGAGGCAGAAAAACTTTGGTTTCACCTTGAAAGCCAGAAGACAGTCGGCCCCCTTGTATGTGCCCATTTGACCTCCCACATTCATTCATTCATTTTCTATACCCGCTTACTCCAGTTAAGGGTCACGGGGGGTGCTGGAGCCTATCCCAGCGGTCATTGGGCGAGAGGCGGTGTCCACCCTGGACAGGCCACCAGTCCATCGCAGGGCTGACCTCACACAAGTAATGTTCATTTTTAAATGGTGGTATGACAAAATTAAGTGAAATTTGATTCACATTCTTTCATAACTACCAACGAGTTAAAGTTTTTCCCGCATGTTTTTTTCCCAGCATTATTAAAAAACTAGAGAACTAAATTTCACTAAACTGGATATGAAAGTTGAGAGCAACCTGAAATGGAAACTTAAATTTGGGCACAGATCTACAAAAAGACTCAGGCAATTTAAAACATATTTTTTAAACTTTGTGACATATAACATGTTAATGCAATGCATTTAAATCCCTGTAAAAATGATGAGTCTGATTGAATTGATGTCATTAACTTTTGGGGTAGCTCTTTGAAGAAGTATTAGAGCCATAATAAGAAAAAAATGAGAGGAGGAGTATTCCCATCATAGAGATCTAACTAAAGGGATGGAGCAATGGCATTTAAATATTAATATATAACACTGTGAGATATGGCTGTTTTTCTAATGGGGCAAATTTTGGGTTTTGAAAAAAAATAAGCAGTCTGTTGCTCTTCTACTTTAATCTCTTTTAATTGCGGCAATTTGTTTTACATATTGTATTATAGGTGGTGCTAAAATTTGAGTATTGCTTGTTTTGTTTTTCCCACATTTGTCTGGGAACGATGGGGTGGCAGTGTGTCCCAAAGTGGAGCAGTTTGTCAGGGTCATTGTCTTGCTCAAGGACACATTGACACTCAGCCGCAGTCATGGATCGAACCCACTGATCCTTGGCCCACTCTAACAACTAAACTGTGTTTCCCCAATGAAGTTTTCAGTTTTAAATATTTCCCAATTTTTATAACTTTTATGTTTGAATTTGCAAGTTGGACCCTGAAATTACAATTGATTTACGGTAATCCTGAACTGAAAGACACCGTTAACTAATTTAAACATCATAGCAGATAGTTAACTCAGCTGACTTGTACACAGTAAACTAATCTTGTTTTAATATCTAACTTGTTTCTGGCCATTGTCCCAGTCTACCCAGCTGTAAATGGGTTCCAGCTTTAGATGGGGAAGTAACCTGTGATGGACTGGCATCCTGTCTGGAGGATTCATCTGCTCAATGCTACGGAATTACAGAATCTGGCATAAGCACCAGCACCAATGGGCCTCTACAGGACTTACTTCTACTTCTTGTTGATCTGTCAGCTCTTTTAAAGCGCATTACGGTATTCAGTTATGCATCAATTTGTTTCCAAGATGTAAAAAATTTAACTAGAAGGGTATTTTGAGTGAATACTAGGGCCCAAGGCCCTTGTTCCAACCGTTTTGTGGATTTATCCAAAAATTTAATATATATATATTTTATGGCACCGTCCTGAATTTCTATGAAATTCAGTTCATGTGTTTAGGAATATTTCTTCAAAAACCAACAAACAAAAACTGTAGTTTAGGTTGTAGATACAGAGATGCTAGAGTCCTGAACAAGAGGGGGAAAAAATGCACATTGCCTGTTTTCAGTGATGGCAGACGTGCAGGTTGAGAAATCCTGCGTGAGAATGTGCTTTATTGTGACTAGCAGCTTAGCTTTCTAATTGTCTCTTCCTTATTTCCCGGTGGTGTGAACTTTACGTCTACAAAATCCTCTCCAGACAACCAGTTAATACTTTGTAAAGATATGTGTGGTCCTGTTTGTAGGTCAAATGGCGTCATTATCGAAGAAAGGCTGATGAATTACAATATTAGAAAACTAAAGAAAGAATAGAGGAACAATTCAAAGGTAGAAACGCATCACCACATCAACTTTTCTTTGAACTATAGAACTTCTCACAAATTTTCATCATGATCTGTAAACCACTTTTTCAATTTTAGCAACCAATGAAAGCTCATTTAGTTCTTTGTTTATTATGGTAACACTTTATGATCAAATAGCCCTTCAGTAGGTCTACTCTGCTCATGTTTGCCTTCTTATAATTGGTTCATCTCAATTAGTGAGCTGGGCAAAAACTGTTTGAATCTAAATGACAGTCTCTGACAGATAAGATGCTAATCTTTTTCTTCATTCAAAAGAGTTGTTGTTTTATGACAAACTACATTCCCTGACAGTTATATTAACTAACTGCTATTGATATGAGACACGTTCCTTTGGTGGTTGAAAGTTGCAAATGTGTATAGTAATTACAAAGTGTTCATTGTGGTTGTCAGGGTACAGCGTATATGGAGCCTTATAGTTCCATGGTGTGTCTAAATTATTGACTTGCAGTGATGAAATAGTGTGGGAGTATGGATTGCTCTGGATTTGTTTGTATGCACCTACCGAGCCTATGGCTTGCATGCAAAAACAAAGTAATTTATTCCATGCAAGTGTGCATGGTGTTGTCGTACAATTAGTTTGGCTCAGCACTAATGATGCAGCATTTCATGTCATAACTTCAAAGCTATGCCTCAACAGATGTTTGGATGAAGAGTAATCTAATAGACAGGAGGGCGGACGGGAGGATACACACAATTTCCTTAAATAGTGTTACAGTGACTGCTTGAATCACAACCTAATTGTCTCACGTTGGAGATGATTGCATTAATTCAGCGAACGCTGACTTGGTTTACACGACAGAGCCGAGAAGTGCCGGGTTGCCAATAAAACAGGAGGTTTAGTTTCCTCATTTATTGGATTGTGCAGGAGCCTTCGCGAATCACAGGCTATAATTGTGTAGCATTAAACAGCTGGTGTACTTATAAAATCATATAATGTTTTTACACCAAGAACCGCCAATGTGTTACCACACCTCCTGAGACAGAAGCGTGGTCACATTTAAGTGTGGATTTGACACCGTATGGCTCAGGTGTCACTGATAACCTGAGCAAGTCAAGTCTGGGAGCATGCTCTGGTGTCGTGCTTCACTGCATCCACGACACCACAGAACCGCCTTGGGTCCTGGATAGCAACCACCCTGGCAGACAACCAGTCCATCTACACCTCTCGAACATAACCATCTATCTGCTGCAGCCAGGTGAAAAGTGGGTGTCCCCTTGGCCGTCTCCAGCCACTGGGGTCCTCAACAATCAGGCACCTATGTGGTGAATCATTCACACAGAAATGCGCCACATGGCCAAAATGTCCAAGCTGACTCTCCCTCACAATGCAAATGATACTCTCATCTGAGTCTCCCTAAGTAACCACTTGTTTGATATAAAATCTTTCCAGCTGTACCCAAGGATCCTCCGAAGAGACCTAGTACCAAAGATCTAGTCATCACCTGAGGTCACTGGTTAGTGTTCAAGTCTCACAACCATGCAGTGAGACATGAAGCAAAAGGACTCTAAAGACTTGGACCTTCATTCTCCTGCAAAGATATCAACATCGCCAAACACTTCTGTCCAGCGACCTCATGACGCCATAAGCTCTTCCCAGGCGTCTCTCGATCTCAAAGGCAGAGGACCCAGAGACATGAATGTCACTGCCAAGATAAGTGAATGTCTTTACAAGTTTGACACTTTCACCACATACAGATACATTTCTGATGGTAGAATCCAGGAAGTAATTAAAAGCCTGGATCTTAGTCTTGATCCAGGAGGATCGCAAACCCAAACACTCCAATTCCTCACTCAGCTTCTCAAGTTTTGCAGTCAGGGTATCCATTGATTCCACAAAGATCACAGCATCGTCCTTGAAGTATCAGTAAACCTTTCCTGGACAACAAAAACACCCAAGTCGCTGGTTTCCACAACCCAACCCAACACCAAGTCCATGCAAGCATTGAACAGTGTAGGAACCAGAACACATCCATGCTGATCGCTGGTCTACACGGGAAAAAAACTCAGTCTCTGCCTCCGCACTCACAGAACCAGTGTACAGGCTGGCTATGATGTCCACAAACATCTTGGGGATGCCACGAATTCTGAGGATGTCCTAGAGAGCAGCCTGATAACCTGAGCCCACCACTGATTATTACTATCTTAGATGACTATACAAAAAATATTTTGCATTCTTGAGCAGATCATCAAGAATCTCCTGGTTTTGATGAATTAGTTTGAAATGAACTGAAACTTCCTCTGTTTTGCTGCCAAAATGTTTACATGACCAGCCATAATTCCTACCCACAAAAATACATTAAAAATCATGTTTGACTTTTGGATTTCTCCTCTGTGCCTTCAAACGTATAATCTGAGTGCTACCATTTACTCATAATGTGAGTGACATTGAACTCAGGACATTTGCTTTCTCTGGATCACTGCTGGGAGTAAATATAAAATTGGCGGTACGGCAGTTGCAGTTTTCTAAAAATCCATCTGCCCAGAGGTGCTGCTGTGTCATTGTAACTTTGGCGCTGCCCTTTCTGTTAACGGTGGCATTCATCTGCGTGATGATGATCAACTTATCACCTCGGCTGATTATTGGAATTGATACCAGCTGCATCGCCCTGAGTGCAAACAACCTGACATTATGTTGCGTACGCCCCCTGAGCACTACTGCTCTGTTAGTTGCACAGACATGCCTGTACACTCATTCTCACAAAACACAATGTCTGTCATTTCTAGCTTGTTTAGTGCCCCATGACCTTGAAGATTTCATTAGAAAATATGAAACGCTATATGAAGCTCTTTTCCTGCTGGAGACAATATTCAGTCTATTTGTCCAAAAAAGTGAGAATTTAATGACACATTTAATTGACTTTAACTAACAGTTTTCAATTATTTTTCTGTTCAGTGACTATTTATTTCAGGTCTTTTCACTGTTTCCAGTTTGTGCTTTATTGATTTGTGGCCAGTGACCTACGTGTGTCTGTCTTCTGATTGTTCCATGTAATCACATGTTTGCTGAGGGTACGTGTCCTTTTGCTGGGCTGCATTGCTGAATGAAGATGCTGCAGGGAAGCTGAGGTCATTAGCCCGAAACTCAGGTGAGCTATTATTCACTTGATTAAGTACAGCTGTCAGCAATGACGGAAGGTCCTCGTTCCGGTGGTCCTTCCACATGAGAGGCAGATGTTCCAACACTTTGTGACCTGCCCTAGGGTTGCCAACCGTCCCTTGAAATAAGGAACATCCCGTATTTAGAACCAAAGGTACGCGTCCCGTATTGAGCTAGTTTAAAAATCGTTTCACACACAAAACAAAAGGCAAAAAATAAATTCACCACACCAGGAGGGGTGAAGGCAATCGGGTCAAAACTAAACGCAGCTAACATGACACGCTGGTTCTGCTGAACAAATGTTGAATTAAAGCA
>OMMV01182788.1:0-11893 GCA_900302635.1 Chatrabus melanurus | reverse complement strand
AATTTTGATCACTTTTTACCAAAATTTGAGCAACTTTAACTTTTGACCCCTGTACAAACTGAAATTGACCTTTGTCACCATTTTTGCTGTTTTTGCCCCATAACTCCATAACATTCAGTCACAGATAGTCCAAACTATACCTTTTTAGAATTGTTATGATCAGGCGAATAATATGGTATATGTTTCAATATGATTGAAGGATTTTACATTTGTCCGGATGCCATCTTGGAAAATATGGTGGCCATCTTGGATTTTTGAATGGCTAACGGGCTTTTCTGAAAGAGTCAATTCTGGACATTGTTCATGCCAAATTTGGTGCTTGCGTCACAAAGTGAACGATTCGGCCAAAAAAATGCACTTAGCTCCCCCACTAAAACTAGAGCTCTGTGTTCAAGCTCACAAAATGTTACCCCTGCTTTACTGTACTAGTCGCTAGCATGTATTATATATCAGTGGTAGCAAATCGTTTGTGTTGAAATACCTGAATTAACACACTGTCAACCTCTGTACATGTTACTGACAAATATTCATTCATTCATTCATTTTCTGCTGCTTATCTGGTTCCGGGTCGCGGTAGCAGCATACCAAGCAGCTTAGCCCACACTTCCCTATCCTTGAGCCAGTCCTGCAACTCTTCCTGGGGGATCCCGAGGTGTTCCCAAGCCAGCTGGGAAATATAATCCCTCCAGCGTGTCCTGGGTCTTCCCCGGGGCCTCCTCCCAGTTGGATGTGCCTGGAAGACCTCCCTACACAGTTGAGGTGCCCGAACCACCTCAACTGGCTCCTTTCGATACAAAGAAGCAGCGGCTCTACGCCGAGTCCCTCCCGGATAGTCAAGCTTCTCATCCTGTCCCTGAGTGTAAGCCCAGACACCCAATGGAGGAACCTTATTTCCACCTCTTGTATCCACGACCTTGTTCTTTCAGTCATTACTCAAAGCTCATGACCATAGGTGAGGATAGGAGTGTAAATCGACTGGTAAATTGAGAGCCTTCCCTTCCGACTCAGCTCTTTCTTCACCACAACGGTCCGGTACAGCGTCTGCAGGACCTCAGATGCAGCCCCAATCCGTCTGTCGATTTCGATCGATGATGTATTTTTTTAAAAATACAACGGGCAGCACGGTGGCTTGGTGGTTAGCACTGTTGCCTCACAGTGAGACGGTTCCTGGTTCTCTTCCAACCTGGTCCTTTCTGTGTGGAGTTTGCATGTTCTCCCTAAGTTTGCAGGGAGAACATGCTAAGGAAATGGGATATAGCAATATTAGCAAGTGGCGTGCCATTTTTTAGGGAAAGATTTCAACCATTATCCCTTGTCACTCTAATCTTGAAGGGCCCTACCTGCTGAAGGGCACTCCGAAACAGGGGGTAGGGCTAAGGGAGGAGAAATGGGTTTGGGCCTTAGTTCACCCAGCTGTAAACGGATACCGGCCTTGGCTTAGGAAGTCACCTGTGTTGGACTCTCATTCGCTACATGCTATGCAATACAACGATAATTGTAATGGTGGCCAGCAGGTGGTGCTGTGCAGTGAGTGAGGCTCACTCCCCGATGCCAAAAGGCATTCTAGCGACAGACG
Source organism: Chatrabus melanurus (assembly GCA_900302635.1). Lineage (NCBI taxonomy): Eukaryota > Metazoa > Chordata > Actinopteri > Batrachoidiformes > Batrachoididae > Chatrabus > Chatrabus melanurus. The sequence goes on along the minus strand of OMMV01182788.1, from coordinate 10,317 downwards.
TTAGAGCTCTTGGGTTTTATCCTCAAGATTAGAATGGCCGCCTCCCATGCCGATAACTGTGAGTTTGAGCCCAGTGAGGGCCGCAATGTGGGTTACATAAGCACCGGCACCAATGGGCCTCAGGGCCTGTAGGACTTACTTCAAGACTATACCAAGACAGGGCGAAACCGAGTGAGAACCAGGCCCAGACCAATGCATGTCTCATACTGCATGATGCATTTACAATAAAATGTGGAACATGCAAACCACAGGCAAAATTGAGCTGAAATCAACTTTATTCAACACTCCTTTTCCATGTTTTTCCATCCAGTATCAAAAAGGTCATTGGTTGCATTTGAAGCAGGGAGTTTTACATCCAATCACAGTAATGAAGTTAACAAATCAGATAACGCCCAGGGAATTTAATCATATTCCCAGTGTTGTGGTCTTGACTGGTCTTGAAATAAAAATCCTGAGTGCCTCAATGTCTGAACCCAAGACAAGGCTGAGTAAAAATGTGGTCAATTCCAATGCAAGACCGAGACCTTCAAAAAGGGGTTCTGAGACCAAGACAGATGTTGAGTACTACAACGTTAGTGCGAACCACTGAATGACCATGCTGCCAACAGTTATGAGCCAAATTGTTTGATTGTTCCTTTACAGTTTGGTCACAAAATTCTAATTCTTATTTAATCCCTTAAAATTAGACCAAACGCTAACCTGTCCCAGAAATAACACAGGATTAAGTGAGAAGCAATAAGAATTAGGGATGGGAAAATGAATTTGTTAATTGTCAGATACTAATCCTTGCTCAGGGAAAGGATGGTCCAAGTGCCCACCCGCGTGAACCGCATCAGGTTTGGACCTGGGCAGCACCGTGTAATGGACGAGCCCAAGGGGGTTCCGCGCTGTCGTGGATGCGGCAATGCTCCAACACATGCCCCCAGACCTGACCTGTAAAGAAATATTTCATAAGCTTCATACTGTTACCCCTGCTGCCATTATATGGGTCCAGCCACACTGTTGGCCATGTAACTAAGCATTTGTGACTCAGATTCTGAGAACTGTAAAGCCGGATTCAGATGGGATGAGCTGACAGAATATAAAGCCATAGTATATGATATCTGGTCTGCAATCTACTGTTCAGAGTTTGTCAGTAGAAACCTAATCTTCTCAGCCTAATTTCATGGTGTTCAGTTGCAGTCGTAGATTTGTGGGAATGTTCAAAACACCAGATATAATCTTGTCAGGATGTGTTTTGTTGGCAAATATCACCTTTTTCAGAAGGAAATGGAAGATGTTTGGGTGCACTCGTAGTTCTGGGAGCTTGGAATAGCCTTTTCCAACTTGATTTGTAATGTCTGGAGTTCAGATTTCTAGAAATCCATGGTTGAACCCACACTCTGGGTTTCTTTCATTTATTGTCACAGTTTACTTCAATGGTGAATAACACAAGCTGCAAGGGATAGTTTACAAATCCAAAGAAGACGATTAGCAGTATCTACTCTGTCGACATTCATGTTGTGTTCTTTTCCCTACACTTTAGAAAAGCTGATCATCGTCTAGTATAAGTTGCACATTAACGCATGATATCCTCTCTTGTCATGACCACTCTGCACATGTGCCAACACAACTCGATGTGACCAGGCACATTCCGATGTCTTGTCGATCCTGTCGGCTCATTCAGTCTGAGGGCGGCTTAACAGCATACCATTTTAATAGCGTTGCAGAATGGTGCAGAATATCAAACCTATTATTCATTTTGGGTGAAAAACACCAAAACTGCACATATGTAGCTCTTCATGTGCTCTTTACATCTGGCCTAGGGGCCAATCTAATTTCTATCCAAGATGGCAGCCAAATTCAAAATGGCCACCAATGATGAAAATACCACATTCTTGCTGGTTTATATCATTAATTTCTTCTAATTATTAATGTTTCACCCCCATCTATGTATATTATCGCATTGGAGTCAATATTGATTGATTTTTAAGACGTATACAAAACGGCAGAAAACAAATCAAAATGGCCGCCAAATTACTACCCAGTAGGTATGCATCCTGCCAGGATGTTTATGCAGAGACCTGGGGTTGAAGCACGACTCAAGCTTATTATTTATCCAAGATAAGTGGCTGCGACACATCAAATATCTCAAAACAGGTCTTAGCCCTTGTTTACATTATACCCTGGGCAGTAGAGTCCCATGGTCACCCCTGGGCCAACTTCCAGTCCTACATTGTTTCATGTGTTGCACGAGTTCATGTGATTCTTAATGACACTCACAGTCCCCACGACACTTGAAATATTGGAAAAAAATGGATGAAAATCAATTTATTCAGTGGGTAAAACTCTGTATGTAGGCCCAGTTTGGTACTTTTCACCCAAAGTGAATGATTCGTGCAACATTCAGCAAAACTATAAATACAGTTTTCCTTCAAGTGCTTCTTCGATAACATGGTACTATTTTGCCATTATGTTCGCCCTCAATGTGCCCTTATGCATCTTGTTTTAGCTGAGGTGAATCTCTAATTAGTGAGTAGAGGTGAGTAGAGGTATCTACTGCTAACCGCTACAGGTACTGGCCAGCAGTAGGTGTTACGCCAGTGGTCAAGTACACAAGTGTTTGACTCCTCAGGCCCCATCACACTCAGACGAAGACTATGAAGACCCGCACTGCATCCTGAAAATTTCTATGAACACAGCAGGGATGTGGTCAAAATATAAAAATGTGCAGTTTTCAAGTTCATACTACGTCCCTGCCAGATTCTCACTGTGTCAAACACGTTCCCACTAATTTCTTACCATGTGCATGATCACGCCCGCACCACGTCCAATGTGTTCTTACTACCTTCTTACTAAGACCCATCAGATTGCATCATGTGCTTACCACATTCTAACTGCGTCCCTGCTGTCCTTATAAATACTGCACCACATGCTGTCCTTTTTCATTCATTCTGCACGTTTTCTTGTGTCCACATCTACATTCAACAATCAACTACAGTCTACATCTATGAGCTCCTTCAGAAGCTCTTAATATGCTTTCGGTATCAATTCAATTCAATTCAATTTATTTATATAGCACCAAATCACAACATTAATAACCTTACCCACCCCCTGAGCAAGCACAATGGCAACAGTGGTGAGGAATAATCCCTGGATGTTTTAGGAAGAAACATCAAGCAGACCCGTCTCAGAGGGGTGACCATCTGCTCTGGCCATACTACCAATGACGACAGGTCAACAAGAGTTTTTAAACATGCACAGAAAGGAGACAGTGTCCAGGTGATCATGTGGTCCAATTTTCCTCTGTGCAATAGGATCCATGGATTGGGACACTGCCAAGATGCTGTCGAAGGGTCCACACTCCGACAGTTGGTGACCAACCCACAGTCCAAATTCCGCCACATACTCCGTGTCTTCCTCATCAGCACCTCGTCAGCACCTCGGGCAAAGGGCAGAGCAGAGATACATCAGCCAGAATGACCAACACACACGAGTAACAAATTAAAACAACTGAATAGCGGACAGGAAGCTAACGTGATCGCCGGCAACTTACTCCTACCTTACACTAACATTCCCAGAATTTAGATGCGGTGAGACTGTGTCCAGCTCTACCGGTAGCAGCAACGTAAATTGCTGGTTGGAAGGGAGAAGTATTTTATTTTAACCAAATTTATATTAATCAAATGCAAGAGAGAATAGATAAGTCTTTAATCTGGATTTGAATCTGGTCTTATCTCAGCAATGTGCACCACATACAATTCATTCTTACAACATTCTTACTGCAAACAATCACATCACACTACGCGTTTACCCCATCATGTCCTGAGCTCTTTTTCATTTGTTCTGAAAGTTTTCTTGTGTCAACATGCAGGTTCAACAATAAACTACAGTCAGAAAAAATGGGAATGTGGCTGAGTGTGACGGGAGCTTAAATGTATGCGGCTGCAGCCAGGTACTGGTGCACACTTGCAGCACTGTCTCGAGCCTTTATAGATGTGGGCAGTGTCACTGGATAATCTGTGCATTAATTCTTACATCCAACATACATTTGAGCATCATGTGACACTACCTTAGAAATGGAGAAATCAATACGATGGAACTGACACATAGACAGGTGTGGACAATAGGTATGAGACGCTGAAGGCCCCAATGAAGCATCGTTCCTTGATGACTTTCGGATGAGGCTGAGCTCTGTTGAACCTCTGGTGCTGCTTAAAGTCTTCAGTCTTCTAAATCTGGGCAGATGTGATTTTCCCAGTAGAATGAAGCAGCCAGCTGTCAGTTTAACAACAGCCAGTCTAATCCACCAGCTCTGCACATTGATTAATTTATTTTGTGTGCACGTCCACACACAAACAAGCTCTGGGGTAGACCTAACTCTATAACTGACATGTGATATTTCTCTGTCCCTGAGGGCCAGCAGGGAGCGACTGCTGTCACCCGCCTCAGTGCAGGGAGCCAATCATAACTGATGGTCTGTCATGAACGGCAACCAGGCAGATTCATGGCTGTGCTTTAAGCAAACACTCATTGCCCACCTTATTGAGGTCAGCAGGGTTTCTTGCAGAATGTGTTTTTGAGCTGGAAGTGGTATTCTAATTTGAACTGACCCTCAGGATTGCAGTTTCATAACGTCCTACAAGCATTTGACACAACGGTTTGATGTTTTCTCCCATTTTGAGTTGCATCCTTTGAGGCTGAGCATACGAGTATTCCAGTATGTCCAGGGTGTACCCCGCCTCTCGCTCAATCACTGCTGGGATAGGCTCCAGTCCCCCGTGACCCTTAATTGGAGTAAGCAGGTATAGAAAATGAATGAATGAATGAATAAGGTGTAGAGTGGGGGAAGAATCTCTGAATTTTTTCAAGTGAATACTGGCGTTTGTCAGGGATGTGTTCTGGCTCGTACACTGTTCAATGCTTGCATGGATTGGGTGTTGGGTAGGGTTGTAGAAACCAGTGGCTTAGGTGCCTTTGTTGGAGAGGAAAGGTTGACTGACATTGACTTCGCAGACAATGCTATGGTCTTCGTGGAATCAGTGGATACCCTGATTGCGGAATCGGAGTGTGTGGGTTTGCGATGGTCCTGGATCAAGACAAATCCAGGCTTTCAATGACTTCCTGGACTCGGCCATCAGAAGTGTATCTGTGTGTGGTGAAAGTTTCGAACTTGTAGAGACATTCACTTGTCTCGGCAGTGACATTCATGTCTGTGGGTCCTCAGCTTTTGAGATCAAGAGACACCTAGGAAGAGCTTATGAAGTCATGAGTTCGCTGGACAGAGGTGTTTGGCGATACCGATGTCTTTGCAGGAGAGCGAACGTCCAAGTCTTTAGGACGCTAACCTGTGATCTAAGTCAACGACTGGATGTCTTTATTACTAGGTCTCTTCGGAGGATCCTTGGGCATTGCTGGAATGACTTTTTATCAAACGAGCGGTTACTTAGGGAGACAAAGTTGATGAATATCACTTGTACTGTGAGGGTGTGTCAGCTACGACATTTTGGCCATGTGTGACTTGACCAAGCATTCAGACAGAACATGTCACCATCATAAAAAATTTCCAGTGTTTTTGTTCTGCTTGCCGCAGCTGTCATGGCAGTGGATGCTGCGCATTGCCACACCAGCACATGCTGGACTTGATTTGACTTGACTGAGAATAAGGAAATAGCAAAAGGGAAAATCAATATCAATCATGAAAAGCGCTTTTTCCTTATTTGTCTATATTATTTTAGTTATTCCTCTTTAAAGGTACCGCTGTGGCGGTACCTTTAAAGTGAAAGCTGAAAGCAATAGGGAATTGTAAAGGCAATAAAGAAATGAAAAAGCAATAGGGAAAAGCACTTTTTATTTTATTATTTTATTTACTTTATTGCTTTATTAATGTCTTATTCTTTTACAGATTTGTTTTTTTATGTCACTCTCATCACTCCATAATAGAACGTTATTTCTCATGGGAGGATAATATGTCGTAAAAGATCCCTGGGATTCCTTTGTGATGAAATATGTCTGCAGTTCTCTGCTTCAGAAGTGAAGCAGAGTTTACTTGAAAGCTTGATGCAGCACTGAAGTAAAAACCAGCCGTAAGAGAGAAATGACAATGTAATATCATGGAAAAGTGATTCTTTAAACAATGACGTAAAACTTTCAATTGGAGCATTCCTGTTTTTATTAGAAACTTTGTGCAAACAGTCAAACACTACTGAATATTTTAGTGAAATAATTTTTTATTGGCTATCACAATAATAAAACTATATTGAAAGTGCTGAGAGAGCACAGTGATGCCACGCCCACATTTTAAAATATCAGGGATGTAGAGAATGCTACAAGGGTTTTTAAACAGCAAAGTTCACTATTAATAAAATATCTGATATCATTTAGATAAAATTAGCCATTTTCCTGTGTATTAGCACGGGGCTGTAAATTTGATCTTGATTTCCTATCTTGATCGTTGACCAATCCTAACCAAAATCAAATCACTTCTTCCTATCCACAGGCCTAATGTGCCTGCCAAGTTTGATCAAAATTTGTTTCAGTGTTTTGAAGATATCTTGCTAAAATTCATACACGCATAGATCCATACAAACATAGGGCCCTATCATGACAATTTATGGCGCATGGCTTAAAGTGCATCGTGCAAGTGCATTTGGGACATGTCCAACTTCACTTTGCTATTTATAGGGTGTGTAATCTGAGCACAAATTAACACGCAGGGTGTAAAGGGGTTGTATTTAGTCAATTAATCATGGGTGTGTTTTGTCCATAACAATAAATAAACCAATCAAATTGTTATCTGTTATTCCCTTTAAGAACTGGGAAGCTCTGGAACCTGGTGCACTGCTATTTTGACAGTGAACTCAAGTGAGAGATTTTCTGTTAAGTTCACAGATCTGCCCGCAGTGTGTCAAAGCATGCGAGCTGAGATCAGCCACCAAAGTTCCCTGAGGTGAAGTAGTGGAGCAGGAAGGTGAAGTTTTGCATTTTACCATTATTGCATAGTTTTGTTTCAATTCAGTTTTGTTGTATATTGAAGCACACTGTATGTGTGTCACAAACCTGCTTATGTAACGCGTGTGTGAATATAAATAGCAAGAAAACTCTGAAATCGAGTTTCGACCAGGTTATTGTTGGCCTGTGGTGCAATCACTTTCTTCTACAGTTTGATAGCAACGCCCCAACACTGCACCCAACTCCTTTTAAGATCAGCATGTCCATGGGTGCTTGATATTTACATAATTTTAGCGTTGGGTGTGAAAGTGACAACTGTGTCGGTTGGAAATTACAGTTGCAATGACACTTGCACTGTGCTATGCGCTGCTTTTCACCGGGCGGAAGATAGGGCCCTTAGTTACTTTTGAGACGAAGGCAATCACAAAAGCATTTGCCGCCCGTGCTGTTTCTTATAAAATATTGCCTGTCATGTGGCTGATTCTTTCTCATTGTTGTGTACTTGTACTGCTGCAGTTGAGAGTGATTCTTCCTGAATTACTGATCGGACTGTCAACATGTGAATGCAGCATTTTTCCATCATCTCTAAGTGTATTCAGTCAAGAATTTGACCGTCACAAAATAATGAAAATGTAGTGTTTGACTCACTGGCCAATAGAAAATCATATTTAAAATGTCCAAACATCACTATTATAACAACAACAACAATGACAAATCTGTTAATTGAAGAAACAAATTAATTATCAAGTTCAAAACCTCATTTTCAAATAGCATAAAGACAATACAAAGACAGTTGCTGACAATCACTTTATAATAAATATTATGAATTATGTACAGTCCCATGCAGCTGTTTTTAGCACCTGGAAATAAAATATATATATATATATATTATGTTTATTTTATTTTTTAATCCTCATCCGGTCTACATAATATACAATTTAAAATGGCCAACTGTATCTTTTTTTATTTAAGTACAGAAAGTCATCAATTATCATGTTGCAAAGCTCATTTAAAAAAAAAAGAATTCTTTGTGGGTTTACTACTTTGTACATGACAACTCAAAGGTCGTTGCTGATCCTGACTCGATAATAAAGCCGCACCAGGTGCCACAGTGTGAATACTGCAGGACCAGCCGGGAGAGGTCACCTTACATGTCGCCACCCCACCTCAGGTGTGGAATTTAATGAACTAAAGTCCGCAGATGGACTATTTGTCCAAACACCACAGATGAGTCGCTTGTATCTTAGAGCCTCCGTGAGGACTGTTTTATGTCTCTAGAGACAATGCCGCTGCATTATCAAAGTCGTCTCCGCTGACAGCTGGGCACGGTTGTCGTGTTCCAATCCGAATGATGCAAATTACTTATACTGGAAACTGTTACTATGTACGATGCAGTTTAATATAAAGCGGTTTAAATTGAGATTGTTGAAAAATAAATAAATATGGAATCGCACATCACAATTCAAATTTTTGGCCAATTTATCCAACTCTAGGTGACCCAAAAGCCAAAATAGCAATTATATTATTAAACTTGAAGATTAAAAATCATCTTTATTTGAAAGTGTTTATGGTTATTTAATTTTTAATATATATTTTATTATTTATATATATTTTATTTTATTTGGAGGATTTTGTCCAAGGACATGTAAGGACAGAGATTCCAAAGTTGGATCTGGGACACTTTCTTTTAGACAGACACAAGCCATTTTCTGGCTTTAGCCACTGTTGTGTTTTTAATCATTTAATTTCACCTACACCAAACAGGCACTGTGACAAATCCCTGTCCGCAAGCGGTGCCATAAATCAGACTGATAAGTCAATTAGAACATTAATACTGCTGACCTTGCACCCCCCCTAAGGAGATATTCATCAGTGTCAAGGTCCAACCCAGAATGGATTTAACAATAGTACTTTTCACACTGTTTTGTCCGTCTGGGGTCATAGATCCCCAAGATTTACGTTGTTCAGAACGAGAACTGTGTTACCTATACATTTTACTGTCCCAACTGCTGGTGCTACTATTCAGTCTCAAAAAGCACATCAGCTTTGGATTTTATTCATATCAGCTCCTTGCTTAAAACATAAATTACATATGATGGGATTATGGGAAACATGGTTGAATCCAGGATTGGGCATCCCATTAAGTGAGGCATCCCCACCTGGGTTTACCAGTCATCATGTTGCTAGGGATGCGACCGTCGAAGAATGTCCTCTTTCATTTACACCTCATTCTTAGACCAACACGTCCATGGACACACAACCTAGCGCAAGTGGCCTCACTGTTGCTGCTGCGTTCAATGATACCTTGAGAATTGACACTGCCTGTCTTCAACCCACTCCGACTTAAGTCCTGCCAGTGTTATCAGGCGCCTGCAGCGCCTTCTCCCACCAAGCAGGAACCCTGTGCAACTCCAGCTTAAATATCCTAAGTGAATGGAGAAGTGGCTGGCAGCAGTCCAACCCACTCAACTCACCGTTACCTGATATAGCTGCCTGATATGCAAGAAGAAGAAGCGAAGACCTGGCGATGCAAAGAATGTGGGCACTAGGTCTGAAAATGACAACAGACCCTATCGCATATAGTCACTTACGAGCCAACGTAGGGGGCGCACTATTGTTTTTGCCTTTTTTTACCAAGATTTCCAGGTAGGCGTACTTCCGACCTGGTTGTGTTGTAATCCGCGCTGTGTTCAGGAAGTGAGAATTAAAAATACATAAAATACATCGAAATTATTGTAAATCAGATTGGACAAACTAAGAAATAAGTAGTAAATACATATCTTGCAGCACAACCACATCCTACTGATTTTACTTGCTCTGAAGTGGCGCACAGCACGCTGCTTTCCGATGCTGCTTCGGGCTTCACGCGGCTTTGTTTGCTTCAATACTTCCAAGTTCTATGAGTTTGATGTGAGGCTCAGTAAACATCCAAAAGCCATCATCACATTTGTGTTTTTTGATTCTTTCTTTTGTCCAACCACAGTCAATAAGCAGCGAGCACAAACATCGCTAACACGAAGCGTTGGCAACTGTTTCAAAGTCCCGTTTCCACGGCACAGCTGTCCGGTTCAGATCACCAACAGAGCCGTATGCTGTAGTCAACCGCTGTCGCTTCCTCTCCAAACTTTCATGGTCAGAATCTTCCAAAATTGGATAAACCTGCACGGCTCTCTCATAGACACATGTAGAAACTAGAAGCACTCGGAGAGCGCAAACCTCCGCCACGCCGTAAGGTCCCACACACACATCTCTATGTGTCCTGCTATAGAATTCCACAAGGCAAAGTAGTCCTATATTTTTTTAAACATTTATATTTGGTTTACATGACCCTGAAAACGTAGCACGAGTCCTTGGAATCACATTGATAACATGATCTGTTTGGAAGTT